>VDFB02201243.1:0-27494 GCA_007258455.2 Sequoia sempervirens | reverse complement strand
ATCCTTCCAATATTTTTGTGCTTTTTATTTTTATTTTAGTTTTTTTTTTGTCCTTCCCTATGTAACAATCCTCATGTTCACATTTTCCTTTTGTATTTCCTTGATGGATTCCAACAACTGTATATTTTGGATTTGCATTATTCGTCCTATCATTATTTTGTATTGGCACTTATGAGGTTTAATTCCAAGACTATTATGTTGTTGACATGATTATTGTTTATGTTGGATTTCATGCTTACATGATTAGATATTGTTATCGTTACATTTTTTATGATTATGGACAGGAAAGGGATGATGTTGTAACACTCATATCAAAGAGGCTTACAATATCATGACCCTCTTCATGATGATTGATGTTTCTTAGGCTATATGATATATGTATATGCACATGTACTTTGATGTGTAATCAGAGTGATGCAAGTAATGGGTATTGATTCTACCTAGATTCACAGGCCTAAGCATACTCTCATTCCCCAATGGTGGTTACTGAAGATAGTCATAGGCCAAACCTTCCCTAGCCTTGCCCACTGTACCCTGTTAGTGCAATGTTTCCATGATGTGTGTTTACCTTTGGTTACATAGTGGTAACATCTGGATTGCCTTCTAGTCTTATGTAGTTTGCTAATATTACTTGTTGAGGTATTTTCGTTATGAGCTTAATATTGGTTTTATGGTGATTTAATGATTCCTCTTTTAGATTCAATCCGGTCCGGTCCATTATTGGTCCTATGGTGATTTAAGGATTTAAATTAATTTTTTTATGTGTAATAGAGAATGTTGTATATTTAGTGATTTTAATTAATTGATTTGGAGAGCTTTAATAGTTTATTTAATTAAATTTTTTATTTCATATATTGTTTTGATAGTTTTTAAAAATGGAAATAAGTTTTGATATTGTATTGATTTAATGTGTTATTTTAAATGTGATTTTTTTTGTTTGAGGAGTTTAGTTAAAAACAAAATGGGCAGTTTTGTCATATATATTTTTTGTTTTGAACTATTCTAAAAGAAAAGAAGAGAGCCCATTGTTTTCTTGCTGCTCTATTTTGGAATCTAGTCGTGCCTTGCAAACATGGCATTTCTTCATTTCAAATTTGGGAAGAATTAAAGGTATTCTTTTATGTATTCCTTGAATTTCTGAGTTAGAAATGTATGTATGTGTTTAAAATTTGTTGGAAGCCTTGGCTGCTCTAGGTGTTGTCATGGCATATTGGTTTTGAGATTTCTTTTCAGTCCGGTCATTGCATTTTTATTGGGGAAAAGTAGAGATTTTTCTAAATCTATTCAAACCTCCTATTTAAACTCATACAAGTATGGAATTCAACTTAAAACAACATGATCTAAACTGAGTCAATGGTAGATTTAGTTTAAAGTGGCTCTCATAGTTTGCATTTTCCAATTGTTAATTTAGGGGTAGAAAAAACATTTTTTAAGCCAGCCTTCAAACCCCTATCATAAACTTTAAAAAAAATATGAAACTCAACTGGAAACACTAAAATCTCAACTAATTTGAAGTCAAAACCAAATTTTGGACACTTTCATTTTTGGTCAAAATTTGTGCTAGCTTGGTAAAACACATTTTTTAATACTGCACCTTAACCACCTGTCACAAATGCAAACTAAAGGTGGATTCCATGTAGAAATTCCTATATCTCAATTGGGTCGAAGTTATAATTCAATTATGGGCACTTTGATTTTTGGGCAAAATATGCCCTGCTAGTGTACCCTATCGCCCCATATAATCTCTTTTCTTTTTTTTATTCTCAAATTTCTTGAGAAATTTGTATTGTTAGTATTTGAAATCAGTTTGGAAGTTTTTTAATTGCATTCTTTTATCTCCAATTTGGTTTTGGTTTCCTCTTCTCAGCCTGGTAAAATTCATTTGTAAATTGGGGTAAAACAAAGCATTTTCTTACCAACTTCCAAACCCATGTCTTAAACTTAATTTTAAAAGTGGTATTCAACTAGAAATTCCAAATTATGAACTGGGTTGTGATCAAATTTCAAATCTGGACACTTTTTATATTGAGCATGTTTATGTTGCCAAAACCCTGTCATTATATGCTTGTGCACTATTTTAGTGCCCTATCATACTACTACAGAAATCTTGTAGGAAGCAATAGGAAGATGAATCTCTTATTGCAGTAGTGGAGTAGTTTTAATTATTATTAAAAGATGGAATTTGTTCTTGCTTGCTGATTTGAATATTTAAATAGGAGTTTTTACTTGAATTTTTTTATATTTGGTTTTGTATACCTAGTTTGGTTAAATGAGATGAGCTTAGGTCTAGGTAATTAGAGTGGTCTAATGGAGTGGCTCTCTACGGGCCCGGAGCCCGCAAGTGGCTGCCAGGGGAACTAGTAGCAAAGTTATAGTAAACAAGTGATAACTAAATAAAAACAATGGTGTAAAACACAAATAAGATAATGAGTCCTCGTGCATGGCCTTGAGCACTTGTAAAGGCTAATGATGCACTTGAGAAGGCCTGTCTATCTGTGGGGTGTTTATTTGGGCATGATTGAGTGTCCTCATCTGTATGAGAGGTCTACTTGATTTTGTGTGGCACCATCCCTTTGAGCACACATGATGACACTCCATCTGATCTACACTCTAATACCTAGTACCTTAGTAGTCATGAGTAGTACTTGAAATGTTATTGGATGAGCATCTCCATGTTGTGACATTGGCTTTATGCATTGTATTTCATGTTTGCTCCATGACTAATATGAGTGTTGGCCATATATTACCCTCACCTTGTTAGTTCTATTTGGGCCTTGTGACTACCTTCGAGCACAGTGGGGTGGTTTCTTATGATTCCACATGGTTGGGAGGCATTTCCACCACCATTGGGTACTGGTGTATAGTTTATTGGAGCACCAATTGGAGAGGTTCTCTCTTGTACTTATTTTATCATTTGATGTATCTTAGGCTATGCCATTGTACTCATGTATATTCCTTTATGTATATTGTACTCTCTTGAGAGAGAAGATGTAATCATATAATTTAATGAGAAAAAATGTGCTATTCTATATTTGACTTACGGTTTTTTGATGTTGGTATCAGACTCACTTGTACTATAATGATCATTATGGATTTATGTTTAAAAGTGGAAATGGGTATTAGGAAAATTTGAATTGGTGTTTAAAATGAATGTAGTTTTAGCAATGTTTCACTAGAGGGTGAATTATTCCTCTCCTTTGGGTTGTACATTTGGCCATACTTAGCCATGAATGTTGTTGATATATCGAATCGGCAACTATTTTATGTGTATGTTATCACTTCTTGTTCAAAAAAAATTTATCTTGTCCTCTTTTGGCTCTTACCCTTCAAGGTTACGTAGTGGAATGTTACATCTGGTATCAGAGCCCATGTTCACACACTAGGAGCTCTAGCATACTTGGTCCCTCTATGTTACGTTGTGTTTGGCGTGTGTGGCGTGAGCTTGTTATATTGTTTTCCATAGTCTTGTTGTTATGCTTTCATGCCTTAGTATGGTGTATAGATCGACCTTGTAATGATCTCTTTTGATGTGTTCTTTGTTTCCTTTAGGATGCCTCCTAGGGGAAGATCCAGTGGAAGAGTCAGAGGTGGAGCCACTATTCCTCATTGTAACACCCAATGTAATGTTGATCAGGGTAATTAGGGTGAGCAACAGGAGGAACAGTGTGCTGAGAACCAAGCCAAAGGGCTCAACAGTGCTAAGGTTTTAGCTCTTTTCTAGCAGATTATGGACCGATTAGGACCTCGTTAGGAGGTATCTCATGAGGAGGAGTCACTCCCCTCTCATTGGGATGGTTAGGATGTTAGAGCTAAGAATGAACATTCCCATTATTTGGTTCATTTGAGAGCCGATATTGTGAGGGATAGGGTGGATGGAGACAATATTGCTGCAGGTCACATGAGGGATCTCCTTAGAACTCATCCCCCTACTTTTGATGGTTCTGGTACAGGTATCGAGGCAGAGACTTGGTTGATCAATCTTGATCGATTCTTTACTATGCATCCTTATAGTAGAAATACTAAAGCTCGATGTGCCATTATGCATCTTAGAGGTTTTGTGTCTACATGGTGGAGACTAGAGGAGAAAAAGCTTCACCTAGACATTACTTCTATTTCTTGGGGATTATTCTTAGAGAGGTTCCATGCATGATTTCTTTTAGAATACTACCGACAAATATGTGATGACGAGTTCTATGAGCTTCGTTAGTTGACTATGATGGTAGATTAGTATGAGCACCACTTCTTTGAGCTTGAGTAGTATGATATCATTTTTAAGGATGAGTTGATGTTAGTGCAACATTTCATCAGGGGATTGAATGTTCGTGTCAGTGGTGGTTTCTATGTGTTTGAGCCAAAGTTCTTAGAGACCACCATGGAGAAGGTAAGGTTGATAGAGGAGAAATTGGATAGAGGCTTTGGTGGTCGGGCATGTGTTTAGATTGGTAGTGCTCCTCCTTTAAGATCAGTTGCTTGGGGTACATAGTCTTAGGGAGCTGGATTGTCTAGATCTTAGTCTACACCTTCTAGATCTAGTCAGCAATAGAGGCATAGGTCTACTCAGTCTCAGTGGAGTAGGCAGAGTCCTGGTACTCCATTTTCTATAGATCATCTATGTCATCATTCTCAAAGTAGGCAATAGAGTGGTCTGGCGTAGAGTTCTAGGGGTGGTGGATCCTAGCAGTTGCGTGCACTATTTTCAAGATGAGGTTTTGGTAGAAGTGGTTGTTTTGCTTGTGGGCAGCATGGTCATATAGTTGTTCATTATCCTTAGAGATCAGTAGTTGGAGGTAGTCATAGATAGGCTACTTCAAAGCCTATAGTAGGTGATGTTGGCAGATCACATAGAGTTTTTGTGGTTGTTGATAACTTTTAGGTTGAGCATCAAGGCACCGTGGTTGAGTATTCAGGTGTGTTATGTGGGATTACCACATCTATCTTGTTTGTTTCGGGAGCTTCAAATTCTTTTATTTCTCCTTCTCTTGTAGATAATTGTGGACGTGTGGTGGCAAGCCAAGTTGTTGGTTGGAAATTTGAGTTAGCTACTGGAGCCAAGGTGGTTGTAGACTCCCTTGTGCATGGTAATGTGTTGGATTTGGGGCACCTTCACTACCACAGTGGATCTTTGTGTTTCCTTTGGGGTCCTACAGGATATTTTTAGGAATGGATTGGTTGGAGACCCACCTAGCCAGTAAATATTGTTAGCGTAAGTTGGTTCAATGTGTAGATGATGTTAGAGAGTGTGTTGAGTTAGTTGGGGTCTAGAGACCCATTTCTCTTCATGTGATTTTGGCTATGTAGCTGAAGTGTGCCTTGTGGCAAGGTTTTCAGATATTTTCTATCTCAGTTAGTGATATTGTCAAGGGTGGGATTCAAGAGGTATCTCTTGACCACCATCCTCTTCTTCAGGAGTTTGCAGATGTCTTTTTGAGTGTTATTCCAGGTTTGTTTCCTAAGCATGACATTAACTTTTGTATTGATCTCATCCCTAGAGTGGAGCCTATCTATTGGGCACCATATCGTATGACTATTCAAGAGTTGAGTGAGTTGCGGTTGAAGTTAGAGGAGTTACTAGAGAAGGGTTTCATTTTTCCTAGTGTATCCCCTTAGGGAGCACATGTCATCTTTGTGAAGAAGAAGGATGGATCTCTTTACTTGTGCATTGATTATCACTAGTTGAACAAAGTGACGGTAAAGAATCATTACCCGTTGCCTCAGATAGATGATTTGTTTGATTAGATGAGGGGATGCAAGGTGTTCTCCAAGATAGATTTGAAGTCAAGATACCATCATCTTTGCATTCATGAGGCAGACATTCATCAAATGACATTTCATACACACTATGAGAATTATGAGTTCACGGTTGTCCCTTTCGGGTTGACCAATGCTCCATTAGTTTTCATGAGTTTGATGAATGGGGCATTTCACACCTATCTTGATAGTTTTTTTCTCATGTTCCTTGATGATATTTTTATTTAGTCGAGGACTATGGAGGAGCATGAAGGCCATTTTTGACAAGTGTTGCAGTGCTTGCGAGATAATCAGTGTTTGACAATTTGGCCAAGTGTGAGTTCTTCCAGACTGAGGTGAGATATATGGGCCATATCATCTCAGGAGAGGGTATCTCAGTGGATCCTTCTAAGATTCAGGCCATTGTGGATTGGCCAACACCAACGAATGTGGTTGAGGTTCACAGTTTCATGGGATTGGTAGGTTACTATCACCGATTTGTGAGAGATTTCTCTCGGGTAGCCCATCCCATCACTTCTCTTCAGAGGAAAGGGAAGAAGTTTGTGTGGTAAGATTAGTGTGAATCATCTTTTTAGGCTCTTAAGGATCAGTTGACTAGTGCACCTATCTTGGTAGTGTTAGATCCTACAGGAGATTTTGTAGTGTGCACTTATGCTTCGTTGGAGGGTGTGGGGGAAATTATTATGCAGGAGGGACGAGTGATTGTGTATGAGTCTCGTAAGCTCAAGGATCATGAGCTAAACTACCCCACCCATGATTTGGAGTTAGCAGCTATCATCCATGCATTTGTTCATTAAAGACATTTCCTCTTGGGACATCGGTTTGAGTTGCATAGTGATCATAGCAATTTGCAGTATATCTTCACTTAGCTGAATTTGAATGCTCGACAACATCATTGGATGGAGTTCCTTTGTGAGTTTGACTCCTAGGTTTGATATATCTAGGGTAAGGAGAATTTTGTTGCAGATGCCTTGAAAAGGAGGAGACATGAGATCTTAGTTTTGTCCCTTGGAGTGGATTTGCAAAACTATCTTTTGGAGTCACTTCCTAGTGATACTTGGTATTAGGAGGTGAGAGTGGAGATTGAGTCTAGGAGATTCCTTGAAGGCAAGTTTACAAGTTTCTCTCTTGAGCCTAATGGAATTTTTCAACATCTTGGTTGTATTTATGTTCTAGATTCTGGTGATCTTCGTTCCTTGGTTTTGTCGGAGGACCATTGTGCACCCTATTCAGCTCATCTTGTTGTCATGAGGATGCATGTTGATCTTTGACAGTTGTATCATTGGGAAAGTTTTTGGTGTGTTATTGTTGATTTTGTGGCTCAGTGTCTTGAGTGCCAGTGAGTGAAGGTAGAACATCAGCACTCAGTAGGACTATTGTATCCTCATTCCATCCCTGGATGGAAGTGGGATACGATATCTCTTGATTTTATAGTGGGGATACCTATGTTGTTGCATCGTCATGATGCTATTATGGTTATAGTGGACAAGTTTTCCAAGGTGGCACACTTCTCACCCATGAGATCTCCGTACACTATAGCATCTTTGGCTCGAGTGTTTATGGAGGATATTGTGTGTTTGCATGGTATTCCTTATAGGATCATTTCCAATCATGATTTGGTGTTCACTTCAGCTTTGTGGACTTCTCTTTAGCATGCTTTGGGAGCTCAACTTAATTTGAGTTCTTCATACCATCTCGATATTGACGTACAAATGGAGTGGGTTAGTCAAGTTTTAGAGGATATGCTTTGGATGTACGTTATGGATCAACAATCTCATTGGGAGGACTACTTGTACCTAGTTGAGTTTTCTTATAATAATGGGTACCACAGTTCTCTCGGTATGTCTCCCTTCCATGCCTTGTATGGTAGGCCATATCGAATGTCGTTGAGTTGGGATCACTTAGAGGACAGAGTTTTTTTAGGTCCAGAGATGCTTCAAGATATGGAGCAACAGGTAGTGCAGAACAGTTGGCTACAACTTAGGATCGATAGAGGAAGTATGCCAATTTCCATAGGTTGGATCGCCTCTTCTCGGTGGGTGACCATGTGTTTCTGAGAGTTCATCTGCGGAAGAGCCCCATCCGTTATGGGAAAGGCTAAAAAATGGCACCTCATTTTTTTTACCTTTTGAGATCCTTGAGAGGATTGGTCCAGTCACCTATCACCTTGCATTGCCACCAAGTCTATCACACATTCATGATGTTTTCCATGTTTCAGTTCTTAGATAGTATATTCCTAATGTGACCCATGTTCTTGATTGGACTACTTTGTAGGTCGAGGTAGACGGGTAGCTTTCTTTGGAGGCTGTACACATCCTTCAGTGTCGGAGGTTGACCCTCAAGGGTCAGGACATTGAGCAAGTAAGGGTCAAGTGGGATCTTGATGGTGAGTCCTCGACATCTTGGTAAGATGCGGCGAGGATGAGAGATATTTATCCATATCTTTTTGCAGGCTTCTAAGGGTAAGCCTCGTCCTAGGGAGGTAGGATGTAACAATCCCCATGTTCATATTTTTCTTTTGTATTTCCTTGATGGATTCTGACAACTATATTTTTTTTTATTTGCACAATTCATCCTAACATTATTTTGTATTGGCACCCGTGAGGTGTAATTTTGAGATTGTTATGCTATTGACATGATTATTGTTTATGATGGATTTCATCCTTACATGATTAGATGTTGCTATTGTTACTTTTGTAGGATTATGGATAAGAAAGGGATTATGTTGTAACACTCGTATCTGAGAGGCTTACGATATCATGACCCTCTTCCTGATGATTGATGTTGCTTTGGCTTTATGATATATGTATATGGACATGT
This sequence comes from Sequoia sempervirens, assembly GCA_007258455.2. Taxonomy (NCBI): domain Eukaryota; kingdom Viridiplantae; phylum Streptophyta; class Pinopsida; order Cupressales; family Cupressaceae; genus Sequoia; species Sequoia sempervirens. The sequence continues at coordinate 18,926 of VDFB02201243.1, read as the reverse complement.
ACTTTGACGTGTAATCAGAGTGATGTAGGTACTAGGTATTGACTTCGCCTAGATTCACAAGACTAAGCATACTCTCATTCCCTGATGGTGGTTACTGGAGATAGTCACAGGCCAAACATTCCCTAGCCTTGCCCATTCTACCATGTTAGTGTAGTGTTTCCATGATATGTGTTTTCCCTCCAATTACCTAGTGGTAACATCTAGATTTCCTTCTAGTCTTATGTAGTTTGCCAATATTGCTTGTTGAGGTATTTTTCGTTATGAGGTTAATATCAATTTTATGGTGATTTAATGATTCCTCTTTTAGATTTCAATGTGGTCCATTATTGGTCCTATATTGATTTAAGGATTTAAATTATTATTTTTATGTGTAATAGAGAATGTTGTATATTTATTGATTTTAATTAATTGATTTGGAGAGCTTTAATAGTTTATTTAATTAAATGTTTTATTTCATATATTATTTTGAGATTTTATAAAAATGGAAATAAGTTTTGATATTGTATTGATTTAAAGTGTTATTTTAAATGTGATTTGTTTTGTTTGAGGAGTTTAGTTAAAAAGAAAATTGGCAGTTTTGTCATATATTTTTTTTGTTTTAAACCATTCTAAAAGAAAAGAAGAGAAGAAAACTAAAAACCATCTGATTGGTTTAAGAGAGAGAAACCTCATGGTTGGGAATGGAAGCTTGGTAGTAAGATATGGTTATATTAGAAGGATTTTTGTTGGAAGTGGATCTATGTGTTCAGCGTAGCATTGTTTTCTTGCTGCTCTATTTTGGAATCTAGTCATGCCTTGCAAATAGAGCACTTCAAATTTCAAATTTTGGTAGAATTAAAGGTATCCTTCTGTGTATTCCTTGAATTTCTAAGTTAGAAATTTATGTGTGTGTTTAATATTTTTTGGGAGTCTTGGCTGCTCTAGGTGTTGTCATGGTATATTGGTTTTGAGATTTCTTTTCAGTCTAGTCATTGCATTTTTATTGGGGAAAAATAGAGACTTTTCTAAACCTGTTCAAACCTCCTATTTAAACTCAAATCCAACTGTGGAATTCAACTTAATATAGCATGATCTAAATTAGGTCGATGGACGATTTAGTTTAAAGTGGCTCTCACAGTTTGCATTTTCCAACTGTTAATTTGGGGGCAGAAAAAAATGTTTTTTAACCCAGCCCTCAAACCCCTATCATAAAATTGAAAAAAAAATGAAATTCAACTGCAAACACTAAAATCTCAACTGGGTTGAAATCAAAAATGAATTCTGAACACTTTCAGTTTTGGTCAAAATTTGTGCCAACCTGGTTAAACACATTTTTAATGTTGCACCTTGACCACCAGTTACAAATGCAAACTAAAGGTGGATTCCATGTAGAAACGCCCATATCTCAACTAGTTGGGAAAAATATGCCCTGCCAGTGTATCGTGTCACCCCATATAATCTAATTTATTTTCTTTTATTCTTGAATTTCTTGAGAAATTTGTATTGCTAGTATTTAAAATCAGTTTGGAAGTTGTTTAAATACATATTTTTATCTCCAATTTGGTTTTGGTTTCCTCTTTTCAACTTGGTAAAATTCATTTGTAAATTGGAGAAAAACAGAGCATTTCCTTACCAACTTTCAAACCCATGTCTTAAACTTAATTTTAAAAGTGGTATTCAACTAGAAACACCAAATTATGAACTCGGTTGTGATCAAATTTCAGATCTGGGCACTTTTTATTTTGAGCATGTTTATGCTATCGGAACCTTGCCATTAGCATTGTTATTTATCAAGTGTTGGCATTAAATGCTTGTGCATTGTTTTAGTGCTATGTCATATTGTTGATTGTTTTCAATGAACCAATCAGATCCCCACAAATACCTATGAGTTTTCAAGACTCAATTCTCGAATACCTATAAGATAATTGGCCAGTGAATGAGATATATTACCAATTGCTTTATCTCTTGCACTTCGGGCTATGCAAAGCCCATGAGGGTGTTCCCACAATGTATATTATATAACCTCTTCAAACAATTCACGTACAAATTGCATATTCAAGTAGATACATTCTCACCCATGACTAATAAGAAGAAATTATCCAAGAAATTGGCATTTCCTTGAATGAATTATACACTTTAAGTCGAGAATATAAGACAATACAAACTACAGCAAATTAAAGATAGATCAATGATTATTTTAGAAGATTTTTCTTTAAGTTAGGTAACTTGAACCACAAGAAAGACTTAAATATATTAAGATCAGTGCCATTATCTATGGGCTAGAAGTCTAAGAAAATTGAAATATAAGGTATATTTAATTCTAAACACTCAAGATCTAAGTGACACCACTTTGCAATTCACAAATCTATAACCAAATTATAAAGACTACTTATCAAATCTAATGACCCTGCATAAGAATTCATGATTTGACTAAAGCATTTTAACTTATTCTATGAACAAAAGCTAAAACCAAAACATATATCAAAGTGTGAAATAATGACAATTAATGAAATGATCTTTGATCAAAATTTTCATTAATAATTTGTATACACAATCAAAATGGAGAGACTATAGACTTGGAAAATCTCCATTATCATTTAGATATGTTCATAAACCATACATTTAACAAAATCTGCTACCTAGACTCAAAGCATTAGATAAAGACTTAACATATTCGCTCTGCGTTTTCAATTTTCACAATTCAGCTCTAGAATTCAACAAAAGACCCGCACAAATGGCCTTGAATTCCCTTTTATAGAACAACATAGCAAAAACAAGCTTCACACCAAATGTACACATGTCACATTCTAATTGGACCGCTACAAGACATATTCCCTAATTCAATTTTATTTTCATTCTTGAAAATGGAGGGAATACATATGAGACAAAGATTATTTACATTTGTTGTAAGGAGCAACTTTTCCTTCCTAAAAGCACATGTCAAAAAGAATAATCTTCTTCATCGTATAACATCCATTTCATCAAGCAAGATGAAAAAATGATGTAGACCAAAAGTGAATTTGCATCTCAATCAGCATTCCACACCATCAATAGCTGATACTTTCTTGTGAAACGTATGTTTTATACATTGTAACTTCTAAGGCCAAACTTGTACAATACTTGACCAATTATATGTTTCACATCCATGCTTACAAACCAAATCGGCCAACCAATACTCTTTCCCATTCTTCATATTCCTCATCAAATGGCCAGTTGAAATCAATAACTTTATCTAATGTCTTCCTATATTGGGAGTACTTGGTTATTACAGAATTGGATTCCTTGTCAAAGTCCTCTAGAAAGCTCACAATAAATGTCAACTTTCCCAAAGTGTCATTAAATACAAATTAATATCAACCTCCTTACAAATTTCACTCACCTAGGAGTCTATAACCTCATCCAGCTCTTTTTTCCATACTTGCAATGGTTTCATTTTATAATTTGTTAGCAAAATATTTGGAAATGGTGACAAATCTTCCAAATCATAATGAGCTATTAATTCTCTTATCTTTTGCTCCAGTGGAGCTATGTATCCTTGAAACTTTTTCTCACTTAATTCACACACAAATGTATAGGTTGGAAGCACATGAGGATATTTATGTTCATGTTGGCCAGCTCCAACTGCTATTAACTTTAATCTCTTAGCTCTTGGGATCCACTTGTTCAATATTGGCATGGCCAAATCTTTATCCCTTTGGGACAATCCCATTACTCACATCATTAGGACATAATTGGCATGCATGCTACTCAGTCTAGCCTAGATCTTCTCATTCAGGTGCTTAAAAATAATATGAACAATTTTTTACACATTTTCATACATTGTGTCCTGAGCCCTTTCCAAGAACTTCTTAGATGTCTCAACTTGTAGAAGAAGTTGCTCCCTTGTTTGTTCATCAAATGAGCTAGGACCTGGTTTGCTCGATTCCTCTATTGAGAGTGATCTATGTCCCAAACTATATGGCACCATTGCTAAAGCCTGACCTAGAGGTGAATGTTGGGAAGATGCAATTAGAGACATTGGAGGAGGGTGACTTGAGTTGGATTAGCTCTATTCTCTTTGCATTTCTCCCCTTTGTTTATAAAATTCTAACTCAGTTTCTAATACAGCCACCTTCTATTGACTATTATCATATTCACTTAGAAGCTCTCGGTATTTATTCCTGAGATCATCCCTCTCTAGGTTGATACTTTCCATAGTTTCTTTAGTAAACCTAGAAACATTAACATCCATGTCAACTGCCTCCAAAGTTAGGGTATCAGTAACTCTCTTCACAAGAAATTGTCCATTGAAATCTGATGGCTCTGCAAGTACTGGTTTCCTGGATCCCATAGATAGTTACCATATTGTCAATGCATCCCAATCCTCACTAAATGTTGAACCCAAAAGTCCCATTTCTAGCACTTCTTCCATTTGCACCAAAGGCCTTTCATCCCTCCTTATGGCATCTAAGACAATAGCATCAGCAATGTTCTATTCTGGTGGAAATAGCACACCACTCTTCTTTACAAGCTCCCTGCCATCCTCGACATTAATCTTTTGAAACTATTCCTTCATAATACTTCTCACATTTTCCTGGATGACACTTTTAGGAAACTTTGGATGCAAAATCCTTTTAGTGGCTACTTTCTCTACATATTCTAAAACTTTGTATTTCCACTAGAAATCTTTGAATGCAGATGTTTCAATAAAGGAATCATCTTCATTAAACTCCTTACAAGCTTATACTCTCAAGTCATATGTAGTATTTAGACCACTGATGTCAAGCTTTCCCAATTTGAGACTGTTATGTCCTGAACTTGACGCAATTTCCCCTTTAGGAGGAGACATTCCTAGCTACATATCCTCAAGAGTGATATAGATGTCATCCTCATCTGTATTAGAATATTCAACCACTCCTCTTACCTTAGTCCTTTGTTTATTTAGAGGTGGCTGCTCAGGAGGGACAAGACTTTCAGGGATGAATCAAGATCAATTACAGGAAAAGGATCCTATGTGGGTGGTGATGACAGTGCATTCTCAAGAGAATCTAACTTTGGCCCTTTAGAAGTGATAGGGGTTGGAAAGCTACATTCTCCATCTATTGCTCTCTTCCTCCTGGAATAAATTCTCAATTGCTTCGGTGGCTAGTACATAGGAATTTCTTCCAATGTTACTTCAACATCTTCAACCACCCTTACCTTTCCTTTATCTATGATTTCCCATTGTTCCCTTAACATACCAACTACACTTTTAAAATTGTCCATAACATGTATGACTCTGTTGAATTCACTACGTATGTTTGGCAGAGGATTATATTGGGGATCCCTCTTCAATTTTGCTTCTACCATCTTCTTATAAGCAAGGTATTTTTCTTTCCTTTCATCTTGTTCTTCGAAGCTAAAAACATTCCTATTGACATCTTTAGGATTGATGAGGTAAAAATAACCTCATCATAATAATACCATAAAGACCTATTTTATATATCCAAAATCTCTATCCTTTGCCAATTAATTAATTTTAGGAGAAATAATTACTTAACTTTTAAAGAGAAATTGTACAAACTTCATTTCTTTTGATTTATCGAAGTATTTTTCCAATACATATTTAATGGATTATTTTAAGTGTTTTGTAGGATAATAATCGGTCATCAAGTTGTAGATTAAGAGCATTTAGCCAGCACGTGCTCTAGAACAGGTTCAAGTTGTGCATTGGAAACATGCTCCAAAACTTTAGGGTGATGGACCGAAGATATAGTTACTCTTTAAGTCTTAATTTTTTTTATGCTTTAAGTCAAAAACTTTATGGCTCAACTTGAGCCTCTTTAATACTATTGTAATGGGTTTTAAAGACATACAAGTTATTTGTAAATCTGTTATAGACTTTTTAATGGTTATCTATATCATCTTAAATATAGGATTTAGTTAGAGTTTTTCTATAAAAGACGTAATCTCCATAAGCATAATATTTAGTGACAAAATTAATGTTATGTTGTCAATATATTTTCTGAGCTTATGAATAAAGAGATTATCATATAAAAATTTTGTGTTATGAGTTATGGATAATAATTATGGTTGATGGAAGCATTTATAAACTAATTGTGGATGTGAGCTGAGAAAAAATGTGATAACCCGTGAGCTAGCCACTCAAGGGTAGATAACTTAAGTAGATAAGTGTTTTCCTTTCTGTTATTTTTATTATATTGTTATTCATTAGGGAATTATTGAGTTTGTTGTTGTGAAATCTAAGTTCTGAAGTACTTGTTGTCTTTCACTTTCGTAGTTTTTCATTGTTCACTGTTAAAATCTTTGTCGAATAGGGAAGATGTTTAATGAATTGTTTATAAGTTTTTATGCTTCTATAGTTTTCCAGTTCTTTAGTTTAGTTGTTTTTGTATTCATTAACTTAGTTTTCATGTTTTTAAATTAGTTTTTCTATGCTTTTTAGTTTAAATATTTTATGCTTTCTTTAGGATAAATTTTTTTACATTTTCTTAGTTAGAATAGCTTTAGGTTAGAATTAATATTAGTTGCTATAAGAAGTTAGAAAATCTAGGGGAGATAGTCCAAACTTCTTCTATTGCAAATTTCCTTGAACACTACCTGGTTGACATATTGAATTCAATCTTCTAAAGTAATGGGATCTAACGATAGCCTATCATGTTTTGGTGCCATTTCCAGGGACCCTTTAGCTTTCTTACTTGAGTGTTAATAGAAGACACCTTGAATATCTCTTTTAGGCCAAAGAAAAAAAAATAAAAAAACTTATCATTGGCTTCCTTTTCTGCATGGTTAGGAAAAGAGGCCCTCACAGATGATTTATACCAAATACCCCCCCAAAATATGTTCCAATCATACATAGGGATGCCCAAGGCTCAAACGACCACTCTGATGAAGACCAACTTGAGCCAAACCCACCTAAGGCTTTTCACTATTTTCCAAAAGATCATATAATAGAATAACTAGTTGTTGAGGAAATTGTTCTTGAGGAACGTATTCCTCTGAACATCATGGGAGACCGTAAGGATGAAGCTAACCAGAATGATGCCAATTGTAATAATGATCTTCCACCACCTCGTACATTCACTTATCCTATTATTCTGGATGTAGATGATGATACCACAATGAAAAAAACTCTCTAGCCTTCCTTCCAACCTTCTATGGCTTGTCCTCGAAAGACCCAAATCAATTTCTTTTTGAATTCAAGGTCCTTTGTCAAACCTACGATTATAAAAATGATAATCAAAAACTAAAGTTGTTTCCTTCTACTTTGAAGGATTCGGCCATGCATTCATTTATGGGACTCCCAGTTGAAAGTATAACATCTTGGGAGAAAATGGAGATTGTTTTATTGCATAATTATCAAAGTTATTGTAGGGTAAGTGATTGTAAGGAAGAGTTGTTTAAACTTAGGCAGAATGAGGATGAGAGCCTAGAGGACTATCTTGATAGGTTTCTTTTCTTGTCTAAATGTTGTGGAGAAATGGCTATTAGTATTGAGATTCTCAAGACTATATTTCTTAAGGGACTGGATGATGATGCAACAAGAAGTCTTGATCTGATGGGAAAAGGTGATGTGTCTTAGTTAGCCCTTGAGGACATATGTGATTTATGTCATAATTTCTCACATACTCCTAGAGGAATCTATAAAACTAATCTTTTTAGAGGGACTAGCAAAATAGGCAAGCTCTGAGAAGAAATAGAAAATCTCAAAACAGACATACTTGTTCGATTGAACACTATGTTGGATGGTATATAAGAAAAGACACGTAACTCTAATACTTTGTCAATCTATTGTCCTAGGTATCAAAATAAACACCTTTTACGTGAGTGTCCTTCACATAAGGTCAATGTTTGTCAATGTTGTGAGAAAAATTATCCTAACAATCAGTGTGAGCTTCTTACTGATCTTAAGAATACTAAGAAAAAAACTGCTCAGGTTGAAGAAGAAATAAATGTGCTAAACCAACGTCAAGGAGGTAATTTTTCATATGGGAAGAATTCCAATCCTGCATGAAGACCACAAAACAATTGGGTTGGTAATCAATGGAATCCATCTTGGAATCAACCCTTACCTCCACAACCTAATTGGGGGACTCCTTATTGGGGACCTCTTGAATGGGAAAATCAATCATGGGGAACTCAAAAATGGCCAAATCAGTCACAACAACAATGGTACCCCCAACATACTACTCCCCAATGGAACCAAGGATAGAATCAGTTTTATACTGGTCCTAGGAGGAACCAACAGCAGAATATGTTACCACCACCTTAGAATCCTCTTCAGAATGAGCAGATAAATCAACCTCAACTTCCAGCACAACCACTTCCCAATCCTAAGAGCAATTGATAGAGTACTCCGGTATATACAACTGAACAAGATAATGTCACAGGACTTAATGAAATTCATTGCAGAAATGTTTAGTTACGTTTGGGTTGAACACTTCAATCACCCACAATTGAAGAAGTAGTGGATGACCCTATTTCTCAAAATCTTGAGAAGGATACTCTATCCAACTATACCAGGCCTGTAAATAATATTGGACCTCCTTCAGCAGCAAGAGCTATTGACTTACCACAGGAGGAGGATGGCCAGTCTCAAACAAAATCTAGTAAGGATACCCTTCCAAAAGTGAAAACTCAAGTACCATTTCTAGAGAGTCTGAAACTAGCAATTCTAAAAGATACTCCAGAAATGACTTTGACCTCTGAAATTGCATTGATTCAGGAAATCAAACAATTGCAAATAGAGGTACCTTTGTTGCAAGAAATAAAGGAAATTCCTAAGTTGAATCAGTTGATTAAACAGTTGTGTATTAAAACCCTGGGAAGGAAATCGAAGAAAATAAATACTATGCACATCGATGACTATTTAGTTGACTTTTTGTCTGGAAAGATTGTAGCTCCAAAATATAATGATCCTAGGAGTCCACTGATAACTATTACAATTAATGAGGTAGAAATTCCTAATGCATTAGTGGACTTAGGAGAAGCTATTAATGTAATGATTGTGGATGTGATGGAAAAATTAAGTCTTACTGATTTATGTCCCACAACTACAGTCTTACAGATGGAAAACCAGGCTATACTCATTCCAAAGGGTGTTATAAAAAAATTTTTTGTCAAAGTTGATGGATGGGAATATCCAGTTGATTTCCAAATAATACAATCGCTAACGCCCAAAGATAGCTATCCAATAATCCTTGGAAGACCATGGTTGGCTACTATCATGGATAAAATTGATTGTAGAGGAGGAATGACCATTTCGCATGGTCTAGATAGTAAACATTTATTCCTATATCCTCTTGCTAAACCCACTGAACATAATAAAGTTTGGGTTGATGAACCAGAAGAATCTAATGGTCAAGATAGTTTGGCCTCCTTGGCCATGGTAGTGATTAAACAACATGGAGAGGAATTAGAGGATGAGTTAGTAAATGATGTAGCACACCTTGCTATAGAATCGAGTGAAGAGGAAATGGTGGATGTACTAGAAATTTTGGGACAACCGATTGATATAAGTGGGATGGAACAGAATTACACTACCATGGGAATGCCTTGTCCTTTGGCTAATATAATTCCTAGAAAAAGCCATTTCTTTGAGGATATTACAAGATTTCATTGACTTATACCTCATAGTTGTCCTCTTAATACTTTGTTACGACCGATACATATTGTCACCTCAATCTATCCAGGAACAAAAACAATTATGCTTCTACCGGGAAAAACTTTGAATGTTAATAGTTGGTTGATAGAAATACAAGAGGATAAATTATTTAATGTGTTGGTAAAAAGGTCTAAAACTTTTTCTTGGGACTATACAGACATGAGGGGAATTTACTCGAGTGTTTGTACACATCACATTTATACTGATCATAATATAAGACATGTATGTCAACCACAAAGGAGACTCAATCATGTGTTAAAAGATCTTGTTAAAATTGAAATTAAGAAACTCCTCCATGCAAGATTTATTTATCCTATCTCCGATAGTAAGTGGGTTTCACCTATGGTTGTTGTACCAAATAAAAATGGGAAATGGAGAATTTGTGTGGATTATAGAGAACTCAATAAAGCCACTTTTAGAGATTATTTTCCCTTACCATTTGTTGACTAGGTTTTGGACAACTTGGCTGGAAGGAAATATTTCTCCTTTTTAGATGGATTTAGTGGTTACAATCAAATTCAAGTGGCGCCAAAAGACCAAGATAGGACAATGTTTAATTGTCCATGGAGCACATTTGCATACCAAGTCCTTCCATTTGGGCTTTTTAACGCTCTGACAACTTTTCAAAGGGCCATTTTGGCTATATTTGCAGCACTTGTCAATGACTGTGTTGAGGTTTATATGGATGATTTCACAGTCTACGGGTCAACCTATGATGAAGCCCTTCAAAACGTAGATAGGGTTTTACAAGTTTGTGAGGATAACCAACTATCCCTTAGCCATGAAAAGTGTTTAATAATGGTGGAACAAGGAATAGTCTTAGGTCATCATATCTCTTTGGAAGGAATAAAGGTTGATCCCAAGAAAATTGAAGTAATTCAACAATTGACTATTCCTCAAACACAAATAGATGTTCAAATTTTTCTAGGGCTTGTTGGATACTATAGAAGGTTTATAGAAAGCTTTAGTAAGATAGCAGCTCCTATGTTTTCTCTTCTCCAAAAAGATGTAGAGTTTAATTGGACACTTGAGTGTCAACAATCATTTGAAATGATAAAGGAGAAGCTTGTCTCTTCTCTCACATTGCGTGGACCAAATTGGAGTATTCCCTTCCATATTTATGTTGATGCTTCGGATGATGCAATTGGAGCAGTATTGGGGCAAGAAGATAGGATGGGGGTAAATATGCCATATACTTCATTAGTAAAAACTTGACATCTGCTGAGAGGAATTATACAACAACAGAAAAATAATTCTTGGTTGTGGTTCATGCCATTAAAAATTTTTTCCATTATATTACAAGGTATAAAGTTACAATTTATACGGATCACTCAACTGTAAAATATTTAATGAATAAACCTGTAGTTAATGGTCAAATAATGAGATGGTTATTACTTCTTCAGGAGTTCAATGTGACAATAATTGACAAGCTAGGGAGATTTAACGAGGTAGCAAATTTTTTGTCTCAAATCAAACAAGAAGAGGGTGACAGAGCACCTGTGCAAGATGAGTTTCTGGATGAAAATATGTTTTCCATCTCCATAAAGACCCTTTGGTTTACTGATATAGCAAATTACTTAGTTGCCTCTGAAATACCTCCAGGGTATACACTAAAACAAAAGAAGCAAATTATTCGAGAGAGTGCTCTATTTAAATGGATTAATGGGATTTTATTCCATTGTGGAACTGATATGGTTTTGAGAAGATGTGTCAGGGCTGATGAAACTTATAGTATCCTAAGGGCTTGTCATGATGATCCTTCTGGGGGTCATTACTCTACAAAAAGAACTCATAAAATTTTAGGTGCTGGAAATTATTGGCCTTCAATGCATAAAGACATTAAAAACTATGTTCGTCATTGTGATGAATGTCAAAGGGTGGGGAGATCAACTGCTTCTATAGAAATTCCTTTGCAACCTCAAGTAGCCCTTGAACCATTTGAAAAATGAGGATTATACTTTATTGGCCCTATAGATCCTTCCTCTCAAGGGAAAGAATACATATTAGTTTGCACTAATTATCTGACGAAATGGGTAGAATTTCAAGCTCTACAGGTTGCTAGAGAAGAGTAGGTTGCTGACTTTCTCTATAATAAAATATTTCTTCGATTTGGAGCCCCCCGAACCATCATTACAGATCAGGGACCCTAATTCATTTCCAAAGTTCTCTTGGTATTTACAAGCCATTCTCAGGTGAGTCATAAGAAGTCATCCCCCTAGCACCCTCAAGCAAACGGTCAAGTAGAGGTGACTAATAGGGATTTAGAAAACATACTGACCAAAACGGTTTCTTCAGGAAGGAAAGATTGGGCTAGAAAATTTCCTAAAGTTGTTTGGACGTATAATACAACATGGAAATCCACAACTGGATTCAGCCCCTATGAGCTTGTTTTTGGGAAGAAACCTCTTCTCCTCGTTGAGCTTTAACTACAAACTCTACGAACAAACTATGGAACTAGGTCTAGATCTAAAATGAGCTCAAATAGAATGAGTTTTATAGTTAAGTGAGTTGGATGAGCTTCATTTGGATGTTTTCCATCAAACTGAACTAGTTCAACATCAGAGGAAATTTTGGCATGACAAACACATTAAGGAGAGACAGTTCCATAGTGGCGATTGGGCCTTGTTATTTGATTCAAGATATAAAAATCATAAAGGGAAACTCAAGACTCATTGGTTGGGGCCATCCAAAATTTCTATTTTTTTCTCGAATGGCACAGTTCAGCTAAAACCTATTGATGGTGATCTATGAACCCTCTTAGTTAATGGTCATTGCCTACATATCTACCATAAGCCTCTAAATAAAGAAGAATTTACAAAATTGGTAGAACTGTAGGGAGAGATCCAATGTATTGACTTTGCCAAGGTAAAGTCCATTTGATCCAATAAGTATCATATAAAATAATAATAATAATAATAATAATAATAATAATAAATAATAAAAAATTAAATATATATATATATTATGGAAAATTGTAATAAAAAGACTTGTTTACCAATTTGTTTTAAAATCATTTCTCATAATATCTATTTTTGGACTTAACTACGTGTGTTTTCATTTTGCAGAACTTATTATAAGGAAGAAGACAACTTCTGGAGCATCTTTCAGCGATGCTCCAAAACCTTCATTCAATTGCCATTCTGGTTTCATCTTTCTTTGATGCTCCAGAACTTATTCACCTTCTTTGTTTTGAGCGCGTACTTTCGGGTGCTCTAGAACTTGCTTGCTACTTCTGAGCATGTACTTTTTTGCATGCTCCAAAACTTATTCATCATTTCACTCTACCGCTCCTTTTCATAGAATTTCAACTTTCTTCGATGTTTTGATTATCATACATCAGTTCACATGCCTTCTTTGTTTTTGTTTTTGCCATGATAAATAAAAGAAACCTGCCATGACAGTCTATATTCATTAATTCCTTCATCATTCGCAAATCTTCCTCACTCATGTCATAATAAATAAGTCGTCATCTCAACCAATACCATTGTGTCACCCTATCAAGTTGGTAAAGGTACGAGATCTTCAAGCGATCATAGAATATAAGTACAAAATCCTTCTTTAAATAAGTAGTTATTTTTGAATAAAGTATAATTAATTGGCACGAATTTCCCTTCCCAATTTAGTAAATTGAGCCACTTGGTGATTAATTGCTAAGTACAATACTCTTTTTGCAGCCCTTCATGCAAGTTAGCATTATTACACAATAAGCTTTGGGCAAAGGTAAAATAAATAATCATAGCTTGATCATATTTTCAAAAATAACCGTGCACAAGTTTTTGGCACTATTGAAATTTTCAGCAAGGTGGTAGAGACAAGACAAAAAATGGGCGGTACAAAGAAGAAATCTGAGCTGACTTCTGCAAAAAAATTGTTGGGGTTAAGTAACATTTTCAGGTTGTTTGAGGAAGTGGGTTGGTTGGATTTTCTCAAAAAAATTGAAGGATATAATGAAAAGCCGGTGAACACATTCGCAAAAAATTACTCTAATGGTCAGGTGACACTACATGGGAAGCATTTTAAGGTGAGTCCAAAAATTATCTCTTCTCTTTCAGGGTTAGAAAATTATGGCATTAGAATATCAGAAACAACACAAATAACATATCAGAAATTATCAGAATTGTTTCTTAGACAAGGGGACCCTCAGCCCATGATAGTTATCAGTACTAGGGGACAAAATAAGGGGTTTCAACGAGCTTCTATATTAGCACCCTAGGGCACTATAGTTGCATGGATTATTAAGTATTTTACTTGTAAATGACAAACTTAATACTGTTGTAGTAGAACTTGCATTCTGCATGTTAATACATTTGCAGCATGGGAAAGAAAACTCTACTCTTAGGGTTAATTTACCTCACTTTTTGAATGATTTTGTTAATTTTTTGATAGAAAGATATAAAACTAGTTCAGGGCCACTAAAGCATCATGGGTTAATTCAATTAATTTGCAAATATCATTTTTGTAACAAACCTAGAAGCAAATGGGAAAAATTTTTGGGGAAGTTTGACAAGCCTATGCTAGGAAGGAAATTAGAACTAGGAGAATCTTCAAAACAAGTTGCTTCACCTTCTAGAGCAACTTCCCCTGAGGACCCTAAGGCTCCTAAAACCCAAATTCCCACCATTCCTGGTGAGGAAGTGCCAAAATTTTAAAATGAGGAGTTTGAAACCCCAGGCCAGTCAGAAGATGTTGAGATAATAAATCCAAATGTAGATAGTAATCCTTTTAAGAAGATGAAACAAAGGATAGGTCTTACTTATCAGAATGCTCCAACAATTTTAACTAATCAAGATACTCCTCCTTTAAGGAGAAGCAAAAGATTATCCTTTGAATCTACAAAAACCCCACTGCAAAGCAGAGGGAGTAGATCAAAATCCAAAAAGAAAAAGAAACCCTTGGAAACTGATGAATAGATTCACCAATCCTTAGAGAAATAAATTTTTGTTGAAGAAATACATTCTCATTTAGTGTCTGAAGAAGAAGCCTTTGACCAAGAAAAACAAAAAATAGAAAAGGAACAATCTCCACCTCCTACGGAGGTTGATGATAGTGTGTTAGGAAATTTGTTTCCTGTTATCAATAAAGTTGTTGAAATGGTTGAAAATGAAAACTTTAATGCAGAATTGGAAAAGTTCAAACTAGAAATTGAAGAGCTAAGAAGCCAATTGCACAAAAATAAGGAACATATGGAATTGCAACAAGAAGAAATAATGGTATGCATGGCTATAATAAGAAAAAGGGATTAGGAAATTCAAGATTTAAAATTGTAGGTACAGGGAAAAGATACATTCATTAGTGAATTGTAAATACAAATTCAGAGTTGTAACCAGGAAAATAGGGTACACAAAGTTGGTTTAAATAAAGAAATTCAAGGTTTAAAAGAAAATTTTATGCTTATGTTTTCATCCTTTGAGGAAGAGAAGAAAAGACAGAGAGAAGAATTAAATGCTTCTCTTAGTAGAATTATGGAATTAGAGCAAGATTTGTAGGAAAGCACATGTAAACCAATGGTGGAATCCAAAGAAGTTCAAACCGAACCAATGGTAACTGAATGGTTCCAAATTTAGATTCCTCCATTATTAATGAAATGGATGGAATGGTGCTATTTCCTAAGGAATGCACAGATTGAAAATAACAAATTAAAAATGGAAATGGTGTTGTTAAAAGAAGCATTTCATAAAGCCTACAGGGGGAAACAAGATGCATGTCAAATAGTAGAATTTATTTTATCTTGTAGAAGACCGTCAAGATTGTATTCAATGTTTTTTAATGAAAAATGCTTTAGATGGAAATTGCTCAAAATTTATAATGAATAGCCTCATGAACTTGATGATAAATAATTTGCTAAGATATTTGCAGACTCAAATCCTGAAGATCAAGACATGCTCTGTGAATTATTTACTCATGATATTCTATTAGAAAAACATATTGATTTCTTTATTAATATTTTTGTGGGAGAAGTGCAATTGAGATCTCTGCTATCTACTATGCAAAATCAAATGCATTAGAGAGAACGTAACAGGGAATATTCCCAAATAGACAAAAGCGTAGGTCTTCAAATGAGATCTCCCAATAGTAGACCTGCAGCTTTCAAGAAAACATTTGTAGCTCTTCTATTGGATCAGAAAATGAAGGGAAGATATGATGAAAGCCTTATATTCTATTACAATCATTTCATGGATCAGGGGTAGAAATTAATTGGTAAAGCCTGGCATGCTTGTGAATAAAGATATACTCCATTACCTATATATTTAAAGAAAAGAGAGGTGATTTTCCCTCTTAGCATCAAATGGTCTTTCAGAAGAGCAGATGCCTTAGCTAAAATCTTGGAAGATCTCATAACAAAGTGGATGGGAATGAGGTATATACCTCCCTTGTTGCTATATCCAACCCCTGATTTTCATTTTAATATAGATCAAGATGATGGAGTTTTTAGTGAATGGAAAGGGGGAGTTGCTTTCCATAGAGGCTTCCACCATGCACCTGTAAACTTTGATGTAACAGCAAGGGATTTGTATGACATTAGTGCAAAATATGAAGAATGGAATAGAGGACAGAGCTATAATCAAGGGGCAGGAGGACCTTCCAGGAATTAGGAAAGGGAGGAAATGATGAGGTAAAAATAACCTCATCATAATAATACCATAAAGACCTATTTTATATATGCAAAATCCCTATCCTCTGCCAATTAATTAAATTTTAGGAGAAATAATTGCTTAACTTTTAAAGAGAAATTGTACAAACTTTATTTCTTTTGATTTATTGAAGTATTTTTCCAATACAGATTTAATGGGTTATTTTAAGTGTTTTGTAGGATAATAATCGGTCATCAAGTTGCAGATTAAGAACATTCAGCTAGCACGTGCTCTAGAACAGGTTGAAGGTGTGTGCTAGAAACATGCTCCATAACTTTAGGGTGATGGACCGAAGATATAGTTACTCTTTAAGTCTTAATTTTTGTTATGCTTTAAGTCAAAAACTTCATGGCTCGCCTTGAGCCTCTTTAATACTGTTGTAATGGGTTTTAAAGAAATACAAGTTATTTATAAATCTGTTATAGACTTTTTCAATGGTTATCTATACCATCTGAAATATAGGATTTAGTTAGAGTTTTCTATAAAAGACATAATCTCCAGAAGTAGAATATATAGTGACAAAAGTAATGTTATGATGTCAATATATATTCTGATCTTATGAATAAAGAGATTATCATATAAAATTTCTACGTTATGAGTTATGGATAATAATTATGGTTGATGGAAGCATTTTTTAATTAATTGTGGATGTGAGCTGAGAACAAACGTGATAACCTGCGAGTTGGCCACTCGAGGGGAGATAACTTAAGTACATAAGTGTTTTCCTTTCTGTTATTTTTATTACATTGTTATTCTGTAGGGAATTATTGAGTTTGTTGTTGTGAAATCTAAGTTCTGAAGTACTTGTTGTCTTTCACTTCCATAGTTTTTCATTGTTCACTGTTAGAATCTTTGTTTAATAGGGAAGATGTTTAACAAATTATTTATAAGCTTTTCTACTTTTGTAGTTTGCCAGTTCTTTAGTTTATTTGTTTATGTATTCATTAACTTAGTTGTCATGCTTTCTAAATTAGTTTTTTTCTATTCTTTTTAGTTTAAATATTTCCTGCTTTCTTTAGGATAAATTGTGTTATAGTTTCTTAGTTAGACGACTTTAGGTTAGAATTAATATTAGTTGCTATAAGAAGTTAGAAAATCTAGGGAGATAGTCCAAACTTCTTCTATTGCAAATTTCCTTGAACACTACCCGGTTGACATATTGAATTCAATCTTCTAAAGTAATGGGATCTAACGACAGACCTATCAAGGATAATAAAAAACATGCACAAAAGTACCCATTTTCTTATCTATTTTTAGTTTACTGATGAAGCCCTCAGGATCATGATTCCTGGGTGCATAGTCATCAACTTATAAGGCGCCAGTAGATGTATTTGCTTCCATGCCCCCTTTCACCAGAACATAATCAGCAAACACTATCCATTCTAGAAAGAATGACCCTTTCCTTGTTGTATCAAGTAAATGCACTGTCTATGAAGCTCCTAGTTGCCTCATGATTTCAAGGAATCCTACTCTCAAAGGCACATCTCTTGGCAAGACATATGGGTCCAAAACCATTACCATATACTCTGAAAATTATCTTGTCAGGATATAAAATCAAGTCTCCCCAATTATGACTCAAGTTCAAGTCTGGCCTCATCTCCATGGGTCTCAAGAACTCATGAATTTCTTTGGGAATTCTTGGTGTTCATATATTAGGGACCTCTTATTTGGATGCAAAAGCATTTTGAAACATTACAAAATTGTATTTCTTGTCATCTTTGTCTAGAATTTGGGTCCAACACTGAACAGGCAGGTCAACACCTTCCTCTTTCCTTCTCAAAGTGATATCCTTTTCAAAAACCTTTTTCCTCTATGCAAAAACATGTGCATTAATAGTGAATACCACCAAAACTTTACTCATTTTTTTCCTTCCTTCAGCTCAACTAAGACTTTGTGTATGTGTTCTACTAGATAAGTACCATAATCATAGACAATGTTGTACGGTGGGTGTTGCAAATGTGTGGCCAAGTAACTGTATTCTTTCTGCAAAGTGTCAAGTGGGGTACAACCAATGATCTGGCATAGACAATACACAGTCTTTATGAAATAACTAGCAAAATAGCTCATTGGGAAAGGTTCAAGATCCTTCTCACCAATCTTGATCTGCCTCTTATGTTTCCTAGTACCAATCACAATAGTATGCAGAGGTAACATCTTTGTTCTAATGAACACCTTGGTATCCTCCATATGCAAAGGGACCATATTCAGACTCCACTCATGCAATTCAAATATTTCTTTGATTTCCTTCCTAGTTATCCTTACCATATCTACCCCATCACATATCCTGACCACCCTAGAAATCGGGTCATACCTTGAGCCGATATCCTTCAAGAGATCAACATCCATGTATACATTGGGAACAATCAACTTTCCCATATCCAACCTCCAAGGATTATTGAGAGGACCTCCAAGGTTCTTGTTCCCAAACCAATGTTGAAACAGCTTCCATCCAGTGTAAGGCACTTTGACATCCTTTATGAAGCAAGCTTTATCCATCACACCCTCCTTCACAATAGGGCCATGAAACAAGACCTTTCCTTCTAGTTTCTTATTCGTAGACGAGGGTAGCAAGTCAATTACATCTTGGGAGAGTGGTCTAGACTGAGTTGAAGAGGAGGCAGTTTGTACTTTGGGAGCCATGGGTTTTATGTATACCATGGTTCTAATGGGAA
>VDFB02201242.1:0-19978 GCA_007258455.2 Sequoia sempervirens | reverse complement strand
AGAAATTGGAAGCCCCATTTATAGATGGAAAAAACATCGAATACGCTAGAGGCTCAGTTGTTGTTACTGGAACGTGGCTTAGAAGGTACCCACATAAGAGTGTTAAACATTGGTTGTTTGAGGAATTTGACACACATCATAAGATTCTTCATTACTCAAACCTTGTTGTGGCATCCAATGTTCATTTGCAAAAATATGGGGGTAGACCTTTGAACAAGACCTTGTGGAAGGTCCGTCAGTCTGACCACGAGGCAATACTTGACACAATAAAGAGTAGAGCAGATCTAGATGGTTCATTGGATTAATTTTTAAGTATATGCACAATGGTTCTTATTAATTTATACTTGTATCCACGTTAATTTGTTTGATGCCAATGCTATCATCTCTTACTTTACTTTGTGTATCTGTAAGTAACCCGACAAATGTTGAATGGTGTCCCCTTGCAGAAAATGCAGATTTATGAGCCATCCAAGATAATCTCAGCCATAAAAGCAATGTAACATTCCTATTTTGATGATCTTGACAAATCTCAATTATGATTTTCAGCCATTACAAAAGTGTGTGCAAAGCTCGGTGAGGGAATTTCAAGTTATTCATTTAAAGTTAACCTTATGATGAGCACCTATGATGTAGACATTATAGAAGCATCTTGGATTTCAAGATATTCTAGATTCATGAGAGGTGTTGTGTACAATAGGTATCTTGGAACTCGCAGTGAAGATGTATGAGAAGGAGTGACTAAGTTGAGAGACTTCCATGCCTATTTTTAAGTGCCTTCCATTTATTTTCATTTCATTTCCATTTTGGAAATGAGTTGTTTCTTTTTATTCTTTTACTTTGCCTATCTGTAACTAAACTAGTAAAAATTGATTGGTCTCTCCTTGCAGAAAATGCTGATTTTGGAGCCATCAAAGAGAATCTCAGCCAAAAAAGCAATGCAACATCCTTATTTTGATGATCTTGACAAATCTCAATTTTGATTTCAAGCCATTATAAAAGAGTGTGTGAAGCTTTGTGAGGGAATCTCAAGTTTCTCATTTGAAGTTAACCTCTAAATGAGAACCTATGATGTAGACATTATAAGAGAATGTCGAATGTATGAGTGACATTGTAAAATACCTATGAGAATCGAGTACCTAAGGCATTGTAATGAGATTTACTTGTAATGGCATTTACTGACATAATGAAATTTGGTGTAGGGGCACCAAGGTTATTGAGCAAATTTGGTTCATGGAAATCTTTTAAGTTAGTTTTGTGTTTTGAGTTTTGTTAATTGAATAAGGTCATAACACATCCATAATTGATTTATAATGTACAATAATTCACGTTAGTTACAAAAAGAATAGTTAGGCATGATTGGAAAGATGTAGAATCATTTGTAAAGTCTATTTAAAGCCTCTTGAAGGCTATTTAAGTCAATATTTGAATTTGTAGCCTTTTGAAGGAAAATATTTGAATATGGTTGTAAATGTACTATTAGTGAGATTGAGATTGTTAAACTTTAGAGAGTAGCAGTATTTATGTTGATGAAATTTTGTTTAGATGCAAGGATTCAAAGCACATCAATCATGTGGTACAAATGATTAAATCCTAGAGACGATTTGTAGTAATGAAAGAGTCTGAAAAGGAAAAGAGAGATACACTGGTGACTCAAGAGAAACTTTAGTGATGCAAAGTCAAGGTGGAGAAGACTCAAACAAATCATATTTTAGTAAATCAGGAACCTTTGTTATTTCATTTGGCCATCTTGGAACAACTACCAACAAAAAGGCTTCCAAACTCAACAATTTGGCTTAAATTTTAGAGAATGCCTCTCAAGGACCATCTCATCATCAATATAGCATCTACTCAAACCCCCAACACCATTCCCAAGCCAGGCATACAAGGTTTCTTTGCAATTTCTTGGAGATCCTTCAAAGTGCCCTATGAAAAGGCTACAAAATTAGCCCTGTTTTACAAACAAACTGCTCTTTAAACTTCTTCTAACCCCAAAAGCTCTTGTAAAGTCATCAAATATGTCACAAAACTCCCAATTCCATAGGTTTTAGAAAATCACTCAACCTCTAAGCCATAATTTCTTAAAACCCTCAATTTCCTAACAAATACCTAGGGTTTTTAGCATCTCACAACTCCAAGGCCTTCCAAACCTCACCAAAGCATCAAACAAGGTTTTTAGGGTCTTCACACACATAATAAACCTTCACCTAGCCTTTAGACTCAGTAGATCTCAAAAACATCTTTGGTTCCTCCATTTCAAGCCAAAATCTCACATTCTTAGCCTAAAACAACATCACCAACCCTATAAACGCCTTACCATTATTAAAAGAGTTAAGGAAACTTGAAAAAAAAATTTTGTAAGCCTTTTGATCTGAGTCACAATTCACCATAGTAGGAGGAAGGGATCCATCACAAAAATTAAAGTAAACTCAGACCCTGCTAGTCTGTACAGGCTCAATAAAGAAAAATGGATTTTCCTTTCACTAAAACAACCAAAGGTGTATCAAAATAGATTGAAATCTAGGTTAAGACCTACCACCACAATGTTTCATGAATTTCTATTCATAAGAGGCCTGTACTAGGCCGTACAAAAAGAAAAGAAACTGAAAAACTCAAAAAAATGTTAAAATTCCACAGTTTTAGGCATTGTGAAGAGAACCAATCTTAAAAAAAACTATTGATTGAACCCCCATTCAGGCTGAAATGATGATTTTAATACATTTCAAATGAGAATCATATCCCTTCAATTCCCATAACTACCTTTGAACCACCAAACCCTTGTTAAGCCTACAAATACTAGTATTTAACAATGGTTTTGCTTAATAAGCTTTATCATGCAAATTTATTATTCTAAAGGCCTAGGACCACTTAGACACCCTTATAACATGAATTTTAGACTCTTTCTTTGCACTCCCACCTACTTTTTACATAATTTTCCTTTATGGTAATATCAACAATTATTTAATTCAAGAGTGCTTTTGCACATTTGTCCACCCTAACCTACTAATTCCCAAAGTACATAAAAGATTGGTCTATTAGATCTTATTCAAGAAAAAAAGACCTCAAAATACTAACATTTAACAACTGTCCTCCAATTTACCATCAAACAATCACAAATTGAGGGTGAGGTGTGGGTGCTCTTGCACCATTCAAGTTTCAAAAACATAGTCAATTAGGTTGGCAGACGTCTGGATCAGGCTAGCATTTGGTGGAAGAGGAAGAAAGATGACTCGAACTATAGAGGCCCACCATAGTAGATTTCGGTATTGAACCATGAGAGTAGAAGAGAGAGTTGATATCCTATATCAAAACATTAAGCATGCATTCTTCCAACCAATGGAGAAGGAGATGATTACTTTGCTTCATTTTCATTTGCATAAGCATATCAAGGCATGAGAACCAAGAAGACCAAGGATGTCCAGTTTTATGTGGAGGTAATGGATGTGTTCCCAACTTTAGGAGGGTCAAGAAGGTCAATGTATGATCTTGATGAAATTGAGGAAGAACAACAAGAGAGGGACATGAAAAATAAAATCAATATGTAGAGTTTCAAGGATTTGTCAAGCGAGTAAGTGAGCTATGGGAGCAACCTCATCTAAAAGATTTTGAACTATATTTTGATATGTACCATTTAGAGAGCTTGGTTTTCATGGAGTTCCTTTCAAAGCCTCTGTTTTTATTATTCTTATGGTAAACTGTTTGGTAGTGTTGGTGGAATTACCTTTCTTAGTAATCACTATTAGTGAGATTGAGATTGTTAACCTTGAGAGAGTAGGACTTGGGAAAAAGGAATTTTATATGGCTATTGCTTTCAAATAATTCAAGTGGTATGTACTCGACATTGACGCCATTCCTCAATCTTCACTTGATGGGATCAAGTATTATGAAAGTAGAATGAACTTTCACTAGCAACCAATTTTGAAGACTATTATTGATGATATTCAACCATGAGAGTAGAAGAGAGAGTTGATATCATGTATCAAAACATTATTCATGCATTCTTCTAGCCAACGGAGAAGGATGTGATTGCTTTGCTTCATTTTCATTTGCATAACCATATCAAGGTGTGGGAACCAAGAAGACCAAGGATGTCAATTTTTATGTGGAGGTAATGGATGTGGTCCAAACTTTAAGAGGGGAAAGAAGGTCAATGTATAATTGTTAACCTTGAGAGAGTATTTATGTTGAGGAAAATTCCTTTAGATGCAAGGATTCAAAGCACATCAACCACATGTGGTACAAATGATTAAATCCCAGAGACAATCTGTAGCAATGAAAGAGTCTGAAAAGGTAGACAGAGCAACACTGGTGACTCAGGACAAACTTCAACTTTCAAAATCAAAGTCAATTAGGCTGGTAGACATGTGGATCGGGCCAACATTTGGTGGAAGAGGAAGAAAGATGACTACAACTCTAGAGGCCCACCATACTAGATTTTGGTATTCAACCATGAGAGTAGATGAGAGAGCTGATATCATCTATCAAAACATTAAGCATGGATTCTTCCAGCCAGCGGAGAAGGAGATGATTACTTTGCTTCATTCTCATTTGCATAACCATATCAAGGCATGGGAACCAAGAAGACCAAGGATGCCGAGTTTTATGTGGAGGTAATGGATGTGGTCAAAACTTTAGGAGGGATAAGAAGGTCAATGTATGATTGGTGCAGGAGCACCATTCTATAGGCTTTGTTCATCAAGGAAAATAAGGAGTAGAATATCATCAATTTACTAAAACTGACCTAAACTTGTACATTTGAAGGTTTTGAGTCAATAAAAATGGCTTTTTGACCCATTCCTCTTTTTGTAGCCTTTGTAACTTGAGGAATGGGTCTGCACTAACATTATTAAGGTGTGGGAATGATGTGTTAGTGTTGGGGATGTCTAAAAGTGAGATGGATGTGAAACCCATGTGTTTAAAAGTGAGTTTTCTTTAAGAAAAATGGTGGTTTTGAAGAGTCAAATTGTGTTTTTGTGTAGGGCAGCATTACTTTATGATTTTTTGAGCTTTTGTAGGATATCACAAACTTTTTTGAGTAATTTTTAGGTTGTTGTTAGCTTTGGAAGTATCATTTTCAATAAACCCCTAGGGTTTAGGCTACAATAGAGGGTTTTGTGGTTTACCCATTGTACAGTGGTATAACTGAGATCTGATTGTGGATTTTAAAGTTTTGACACCTTTGAATTGCTACCCAAAGAGTTGGTAATGTTTGGATAAGTTTAGAATATAGACCCTTTGTTCAACCAGATCGATCCCTTAAGGTTCCAAAGGGCAAAATGGCTGCAAACTTCAGCATGAGATTACTCAGACACCATGATGCTTAAAAACTTCTCGTCTAATCCTATGGGATTGCATTGGTCCCCTCTACAATAACCTCTCTCAGTTTTTGTTATCTTGGAGTGGTTTTCCCGTGGGGTCCAGTTTCCAGTTGATGGAAAAAGTGTCAAATGGAAGCAGTGGAAAGTTGCAAGGTGGTGCAACTTTTATTCTACAACTCGTGTGACCAAATGGATTGTTCCAACACATTTGAATAGGCATGTTTACGCTGGGAATGGTCCTATTTCACACCCAAACACGTGGAATCGCTCCGAGCTATGTTCAACCAGATCGATCCCTGAAGGGTCCAAAGGGCAAAATAGCTACAAACTTCAACATGAGGTTACTCCAAAACTGTGATGCTTAGAAACTTGTCGTATAATCCTATGGGATTTTTTTGGGCCCCTCTACAATAACCTCTCTCAGTTTTCATTATCTCGAAGTGGTTTTCCTGTGGTGTCCAATTTTCAGTTTGATGGAAAAAGTGTCAAATGGAAGCAGTGGAAAGTTGCAAGGTGGTGCAACTTTCGTTCTGCAACTCGTGTGACCAAACACACTGTTCCAATGCATTTGAATATGAATTTTTATGCTAGGAATGGCCCTCTTTCATACCCAAACACACAAAATCGCTTTGAGCTACATTCAACCAGATCGATCCTTTAAGGGTCCAAAGGGAAAAATGGCTGCAAACTTCAGCATGAGGTTACTCGGACACCCTGATGATTAGAAAATTCTCATCTAATTCAATGAGATCACATTGGGCCCCTCTACAATAAACTCTCTCAGTTTTCATTATATCAGAGTGGTTTTCCCGTGGTGTCTAGTTTTCAGTTGATGAAAAAAGTGTCCAATGGAAGTAGTGGAAAGTTACAAAGTGGTGCAACTTTCGTTCTGCAACTCGTGCGACCAAACAGACTGTTCCAACGCGTCCGAATAATAATTTTTACGCTAGGAATGGTCCTATTTCGCACCCAAACATGCGAAATCGCTCTGAGCTACGTTCAACCAGATCGATCCCTTAAGGGTCCAAAGGGAAAAATGGCTGCAAACTTCAGTATGAGGTTACTCAGACACCGTGATGCTTAGAAACTTCTCATTTGATTTGATGGGATGATGTTGGGCCCCTCTACAATAACCTCTCTCAGTTTTCATTATCTTGGAGTGGTTTTCCCATGGTGTCCAATTCTTAGTTGATGAAAAAAGTGTCAAATGGAAGTAGTGGAAAGTTGCAAAGTGGTGCAACTTTCGTTCTGCAACTCGTGTGACCAAATGAACTGTTCCAATGCATCTGAATAGGCATGGTTATGCTAGGAATGGTCATCTTTCCCACCCAAACACATGAAATTTCTCTGAGCTACGTTCAACCAGATTGATCCCTTAAGGGTCCAAAGGGAAAAATGGCTACAAACTTCAGCATGAGGTTACTCGAACATCATGATTCTTAGAAACTTCTCATCTGATCCCATGGGATTGCATTGGAGCCCTCTACAATAAGAGGTGAAAAGAAGAAATTGCTTGAAAATAAGATAGAATAGGTTGGAAATAGGGTGAGATTATGGAGTTTGATGTGTTTAAAAGGTCTGGAAGGATAGGGGATGTCAAAAGTATGTTATGGCATGACATACCCTAGTTGGGAAAATAGGGGTTTTGAATGAAAAAGAGAGGTTTGAGGGAGTAAACATGGGTAAAGTGAAGGGGAAGCATAATTTGGTGGTCAATTAATTTTTTACAGGAAAAATGAAGAGTGTTGGAATAGGTTTTGAGGTTCAAGTTTGGGGGTTCAGTTCGCCGGTTTGGCCAATTTTTTTTGGAGGGGGGTTCATTTCATTTTGGGTTTGTTGGTACAAAAAACGTGTAAAAAAAAAAATATGCATCCTAGAAGCATGAATTAGGATTAGAATATCACATATCATCATATAAACAACAAAACCACCATAAACTTAAATGTCATTTAAAACAAAAAAAATTGCCAAAAAAAAAAGTGTTTATAACCTGCAAAAAAATGTGAATAAAATCACGCTGGTTTTCGTGTGAAAAAAACCATTAGACCATAGCTTGTTGCTTACTATTATTCTTTGATATATTTTTTCCAAGCATCCATAGCTTGTTCGAAAGTACCTTTTTTAGGCTTTTAGCCATAGTAGCAAGGTAGTGAATCGTTTGATAAAATGCTTTGGTAGACATGTATGAAAAATGTGGTAGCATAGAGAAGGCAGTGAACTATTTGAAAAAAGCCTCAAAGAAATGTGGTTTCGTGGTGATGGAATGGCATGACGAATGCCATGAAATTTTTTTTTCTATGGATTGTCATGATATTCCACCACCATTGAAACCACATTTCTTTGAGGCTTTTTTTCAAATAGTTTGCTGCCTTGTCTATGCTATTGCTTATTATTATGCTTTGATAGATTTTTTCCAAGCATCCATAGCTTGTTTGGAAGCACCTATTTTACGCTTTTAGCCATAGTAGAAAGGAGGTGAACTATTTGATAAAATTATTTGGTAAACATATATGAAAAATATGGTAGCATAGACAAGGCAGTGAACTGTTTGAAAAAATGCCTCAAAGAAATGTGGTCTCATGGTGATGGAATGCCATGAAAATCCATAGCAATTTTCTTGTCATGGCATTCCATCACCATGAGACCACATTTCTTTGAGGCATTTTTTTGAAATAGTTCATTTCCTTGTCTATGTTATTGCTTACTATTATGCTATTATAGATTTTTTCCAAGAATCCATAGCTTGTTCGAAAGCACCTGTTTTAAGCTTTTATCCATAGCAGCAAGGAAATGAACTATTTGATAAAATGCTTTGATAGACATAAAAAAATGTGTTAGCATAGACAAGGCAGTGAACTCTTTGAAAAAATGCCAAAGAAATGAGGTCTCATGGTGATGGAATGCCATGACAATTTTGATTGTTATGGCATTCCATCACCATGAGACTCATTTCTTTTGAGGCATTTTTTCAAAGAGTTCACGCCTTGTCTACGGTATTGCTTACTATTATGCTTTTGATAGATTTTTTGCAAGCATCCATAGCTTGTTCGAAAGCCTTGTTTTAGGCTTTCAGCCATAGCAACAAGGCAGTGAACTACTTGAAAAAATGCTTTGGTAGACATGTATAAAAAATGTGGTAGTATAGACAAGGCGTGAACTATTTGAAAAATGCCTCAAAGAAATGTGGTCTCATAGAACCTGACAAGCAAATGAAATTGAGCTACTCCTAGTTAGTTAAGCAATGTGAAGTAATTGCATAACTGCTTAGGTTGACTTTGTAAAAACTATATTGTAATTGAAATTTTGTCATCTATTAGCATCTGGTTATTAGTTATGCAATGTGAAGCAATGCTTTGAGTTTGAAAGATGTGCAATGCAATGTAATCAACGATATGAATATAAACTACAAAAATCTACTTTTTACAATTTATTAGTTAAACTCTTTATTTTATTTCCTCACTATATCTCTATGCTATGGAAATGCCTTTAAATTTTTTTAAATTTTTTTTTATCTCTTGTTCTACTTTTTTTTACATTTTTTTAAAATCTGATTTTTTTTCTTATTTTTTGTAAACTTTTTCTCTATTTTTTTCAAAAAGTCTTATACTTTTGGTTTGCCAATTTTTTCCCCAAAAGATTTTTGCTGCTATCGTATAAACACTTATCTTTTTGTACAAGGGAAGCAAAAGTAGTCACAAACACGTATGCCTTGAAGTATACACACAAATACATAGTATACACAACTTAATACAAAGTATATGCATGAATACAAGGTATACACATGAAAATGCATAAGTCACAAAGTATACATTGGAACACACATACGTAAAAAATTATACACGTAAGTTGTAAAGTATACACTTGAATACACATAACTCGTATCTATTGAACCATGAATTTATAATGCAAATATGGACACCATCGATAAAAAAGATTTGTATTAACCAAATAGCCATGTATGCATACATCAATATATGTCAATATAAGTATAAAATATAGTTACAAAATAGCCATATAGGCTTATGAGAATGCCATATAGGCATACAATGTCAAATATATCCAATACAAAATATGTACAAAATTGCCATGTCTAGGCATACAACAAAGGGCTCTAGAATCAAAATTCATTTTTCTCCATGCTCTAAAAATAAATTCTTTCCCTTTGTTTGGTGATCCGATGGCGATAATTCTGTCACTCATTTCTGTTGTGCTCGAAGGAGTGCTCCTGCTGCTCCTCCTACAATTTAGCTCCTGGTGAAGTTTTAACTGTTACAATAAGAAGTAAAGACATTAATATATAGAAATTACATTATAAAAAATGATATATTTAACAAAATAATCACTTACGACCATCTCATGATCACTATCCACGATGGAAATATTTGCATGTCGATGCTTAAGCATGCTCAAGCCTTATATAAACCATCCAAATAGGAATTAAACTATGAATCAATAATGGTTTGATTTTTCAGTAGAAATAACATCTATAACAATGAATGTAAATTAAAATTTAGTAATTTGCCTCATACCTCCCCTATTAGAGCCATCAAGGATTGTATAGCGGATGAAACACTGATATCCATTGCCCTTATAACATTTGGAGGTGTTTCCACAACCAACATCTAAAAATAAAACAACAAATTATTCAATCACAAAAAAGTTACAATAGCGATCCATGTCATGAGTTATAATGTATGAGATCTAATGAACAAAATTTTGAGTACACGTATTAAACTATATATTTCTGGTAGGCCTTGAAGGTTTGATAGGAAGACCAAGCATGATGGGGAGAAGAACACATACTCCATTGTGAAGGATGGGAAGACTTACAACCTTTCACCTCCTAGAAGAAGACAAGGAAAAGCATGAAGGGCCTAGTGTTTTAATGGTGGGTGAGAAGGAGTTCACGAAGACCTTGAAGGAAGGAGGAGGAAGAGGATTCTTCCTGATTATGAAGTAGATCTACCCACAAAGAAGATGAAAGATGCATGAAAGGAATTCCAAGAGTTGTTGGAAAGGTACAAGGACATAATGGTGAATGAATTACCTAGTTCCCTACCTCCCATTAGGGATATAAGCCACCATATTGATCTAATTCTAGGGGCTACATTGCCCAATAAGGCTACATACAAGATGACACCTGCTCAAAATGAGGAGATTGCAAGACAAGTGCAAGAGTTGATGGATAAAGGGCTAGTGAGGAAGAGTTTGAGCCCATGTACTGTTCCTACTGTCCTAGCACTAAGGAAGGATGGGAATTGGAGGCTTTGCACTGATTCAAGAGCCATTAATAGGATCACAATCAGATATAGGTTCTCGATGCCAAGAATGGAGGGCCTCATGGATTGTCTATCAGGAGCATCTTGCTTTTCCAAGATTGTTCTAAAGAGCGGGTACCACCAGATAAGGATGAGAGAGGGGGATGAATGGAAGAAAACTTTTAAGACTAATGAAGGGCTCTATGAGTGGTTGGTGATGCCCTTTAGGTTATCAAATGTTGTAGTTTATTTAGATGACATCATTGTGTTTAGCAGGTCTAAAGAAGAACATTTGAAGCAAATTGACATGGTACTAAGGAGGTTATAAGAGGAGAAGCTACTGATCAACATGGAAAAGTGTGAATTCATGAAGAACTAGTCTACCTTGGTTTTGTCATCTCCAAGGGAAGTTTGAAGATGGATCCTTCAAAGGTGGATTCTATTCTTACTTGGCCAACACCAAAATCCATGGTAGATGTGAGAAGCTTCCATGGACTTGCAAGCTTTTATAGAAAGTTCATCAAGAACTTTAGCCAAATTTGTACACCAATCTTGGACACCATCAAAGGAGGTAACAAAGGTAAGTTTTCTTGGAACAATGAGGTTGATAAAGGGTTTGAATATATAAAAATGAGAGTAGCATAATAGCCTATACTTGTGCTCTCTCGATTTTGATAAAGTTTTTACCATTGAGTGTGATGCTAGCAATCAAGGGCTGTTTTGACTCAAGAAGGTAGAATGGTTGCATTTTTAGTGAGAGGTTGAATGAAGCAAAGAGGAAGTATTCTTGCTATGATTTGGAATTGTATGCTATGGTCCAAGCCCTCAAAAAGTGGAGGCATTACTTGTTACCTAAAGAATTTTTGTTTATACTGATAATCATGCCTTGAGTTTTTTGAATGCACAGGACAAACTTAGTCATAGGCACATGAAGTGGGTAGAGTCTTTGCAAGCCTATACTTTCACAATAAATCATAAGAAGGGCCAAGCAAATAAGGTGGCATATGCTCTCAGTAGGACACTTGTAGTGCAAGAGATTCAACTCCAAAGCATGGGGGTTGAAGCATTGAAGGATATGTATCATGAAGATTCAGATTTCAAGGAGGTATACGATGTTTGTGAGCAACATTTGAATTATTTTCATGGTGAATTATCTGACTTTTTATTGCAGAATGGTTTTCTCTTCAAAGGAAGCCAATTGTGTGTGCATAAATACTCAATGAGGGAGAGTATCATAAAGGAGAAACACAGTGGGAGTCTTGGAGGTCACTTTGGCCTTGACAAGACCTTGGAACAAGTTAGGAGATTTTATTATTGGCCAAAGTTGCAGGTTGATGTGAAAAGATATGTGGAAGGCTGAACAATATGTCAAAGGGAAAAGGGGACTTCAGAAAATGCAGGACTCTATCAGCCATTGCCCATTCCCAATAGGCCTTGGGAGTGTGTAAGTATGGACTTTGTCTTGGGGTTGCCTAGAACCCAAAGAGGTTTTGATAGTATCTTTGTGGTAGTTGATAGATTTAGTAAGACGACACATTTTCTTCCTTGCAAATGCACCAATGATGCATCTCATATAGCAGGTCTCTTCTTTAAGCATTGTTTCTAAAATGGATTCTAAATTCATTGGTCACTTTTGAAGGACCTTTTGGAAGAAACTAGGAAAAAATATGCCCTTTAGTTCAGCATACCATCCACAAATGGATGGACAAACTGAAGTGGTGAATAGATGTTTTGGAAACCTCTTAAGATGCCTTACCAAGGAGCATGGACAAGCTTGGGATCTAATTTTACCTCAGGCTGAATTTGCATATAATGACTCCATGAATAGGAGCATTGGTAGAATCCCTTTTGAAGTAGTCTATGGCATGCATCCTAGAGGGGTCTATGAACTAAGATATCTACAAGGATTTTCTAAGAGAAGTGCTCAAGGTGAGGACTTTGCTGTTACAATCAGGGATATTCATCAACAAGTGAAGGAAACCCTTCAAAAGAATGTTGAGAAGTATAAGGAAAAGGTAGATTTAAAGAAGAGGAATTTCAAAATCAAGGTTGGAGACTTGGTGATGGCACACTTGAAGAAGGAGAGACTTCCAAAATGAAAGTATACCAAACTCATGATGAAGAAGATAGGACCTTGCAAGTGGTCCACAAGTTTGGCCAAAATGCTTATGAAATAGAGATACATCTTGGGGTGGTAATCTCTCCTATCTTCAACATTTCTGACTTGTATCCTTTCATAGCTCCTATGAATGCAAGTGATGGAGTAGGTACAACAACAATGGGGGATGAAGATTGGGTGAAGGAACTACCCCCCAGCCAACCTATGACTCTTGAATGCATTCTAGACACCAAGGAGACAAAGAAGACTAGAAGGAAGGTTTACAAGGAATACCTAGTCAAATGGAAAGGTCTACTTGAAGAAGATGAAACATGGATGTCAAAAAATGATATTAAATAGCATGGAACTACTGTAGATAACCTGATCTCAAAGAGGACTTGAGATATTTTTTTGCTTAGGAGTATGGTGCAAGAGCACCCATGGGTCTAAGGGACCTAGAATAATTTGTCATGCTTTTTTTCTTGGCTTATGGTTGGAATAAGGTCTTATGGACCATTTCAATGCTTTGTAGTAGGTCTTCTAGGTTTTTGGTTGAGTTTTTGGTCTTGGTGACCAACTTTTTGTACAACAAGGTCTCCATCCTCCTTTGTAAGTCTAGTGCATCTTGGAAAAATAAGGAAAAGGGATGCCTTGCTGTATCTAGACACCTAAGGGGAGTCACTTTAATTTTTGAAAAGGTTTTAAATGCCTTTGACACATTTTAGAAGGCTCTTTGTGGTCGAGTTGGTAGAAGTTGCTCACATTGCCTTAACTAGGAAATTAGAAGTCAAAGCATGAGATTAGTTGTTTTCCAACATCTCTCTTTTCAAAAGATAGTTGTAAGAAGTTGGAGGGAGTTTTTAAGAATTCAAATATGCCTCTCTTGGTTTGGGCATGGTTGATGTTGATGTTTTGAAGAAGTTTCAATAAGAAGTTTGTTGTGTTTCCTATGTTTTTCTAAAGAATTTGTTGATCCCGTACTTGGTACAGACAATATGTTAACTTTCATGCTCCAAGCTCATAATGGTTGGATAAGTAATTGAATAAGCTTTCCTTTGGCATTGGAGTGGTGATATTTCATTGAGTATCAAGGGAGATATTCCAATTTCTCTATCGGGTGGTTTGAAAACCCTTAAAATCAGGGTTTTGGGTGAAAAATGTATATTTCTTCCATTCCAACATTGTGAAATTGCTAAATCTTGGTGAGATGGAAGATATAAGGCTGTAATATCATGTCCTCAATGTTTTGGAGAATGGAAGGCTCATTTTTGGAAGTTGTGCATGAATTTTGGCTTGACATCTTTATGTGACAAGCATAATTGACAAGCAAAAAAAATGAGTTTTTCTTGATTTTGAAGAATTTTTTTAAGAGGCACTTAGGAATAGTGGAATAGGTGTGGAGAACCTGTAGGAGTCTTAATTTTGGGTTTGGGGTGAAGGCGAGATCCTAGATAGTCAAGACCTAGGTGTAGGTATGTGAATTAGGCCTTTTGGAGCAACGGTAGAAAGGGCCATTGTGAGTGATGTTTTGACAGTCAAGAGGAAGGGTTTTGGAACCTTGTAGGGGTCCATATTATGGGTTTGAATCCATAGGTTTGGTGTCTTAATAGTCTTCCTTGTGTTTTTTATTATGACTATCCTACCAGGCAAGGGCTGCAAGCCTTAAGAGAGAGTGAGGTCTAAGTCACCATAGTGATGGGTGTTTGTTGAAACCTAGGTGCTAGAGGGTTGTTAAACCTTGTTTTGACTTAATGAGACATGATGAAAATGTTTTCAAGCTGTGTGAGTGGTCTGAGTTGTGAACCCTAGGTGTGTTGGGTTGATCTCTTTAAGAATAGTGGAGTTTAGGACTCCTCATAAGAGTATTTGAGAGAAGCATTCAGTGGAGTGACTTTTCCATTTGTGATTGTGATTTTCCCTTCCCTGCCACTCTACATCATTTCTAAAGCTTATGCAGGCTATTTCCATGGTGTTTGTGGTGGTGGCAGGAGTATTTAAGGTTTGTAAGTACCTTATACAATAAACTCTCCTTTGCAGGGCTTGATTTGTGCATAGAATAGGGGTTTTTTGGAACAGTGATTTATGGATCCTTTATGTCACTAAAAATGTTTGATTCTTCAGTTTTGTGACATGATGATGACTATTTTCAGTCCTTTGGTATTTTGGTGATAAACTATGAGCACTTTATTTGTAATTTAGGCCTAAATTAGTAGCCCTTTCCAGCGAACAATTCAAGAATCTGTTAATTTCTTTATGACAAGCTACTGAGAACTTTTGATATGTTATGATGTGTTAAAAAAGGATCCTAAATGTACATTAGGAATGTGGATATACAAAGTGAATGGAAAGGAATCATCGATTAAGGGATATGTGACCTACAAGAAAAATGGTGGTAAGATTGTAAAAGTGTGTAATTCTATAAATACAAAGATTTAAATGTTTATTTTGGCATAGAACCATCAATGTGAAGATATCAAAGGTGTGTGAATGGTTTGGTGAAGGCCTTGAGGCCAAACATGATGATTTGATATGTTGTCGCAATATGTCCCTAGGTGGAAATGGTAATTTGACTACATAAGAACTTATTAATTTGATAAATTAGTATTATGTGGATATGAACAAGGTTTGTTTCAATCAAAAACATGATGTGAGTAATGTCTTGGAAGTTAGATGAAATGATTGAGGTGTAAATGGTTGATTGTACTATCTTGGTCTTGAGGAACTAGTTGGCAAAAGTGAAAATTTGGTGAGTTGTTTAAGGAATTGAAAGATTCAGAGCTCTTTATTAAGTTTTTTCTTTGAATTCAAATAAATTGGTGATGAAAAAGGTGTGTTAGGATCTGATGGATATAGGTTGTAACATTAAAGATTGGTTTTTGGTTATTTTTCCTAGGTAAAGCAAATTGAGTGGAAGGGTGCCTTGGTGAATGATGAAAGAGTGGATTGTTTAGTGACTCTAATTAGGTTTCTTGTGCATAGATCAGTCATTTTTGTTGATAAATAAGATGTTTGAAGCTTGAGGATGATAAGAAGAAGTATTGAAATGAGTTGGCTTGTTGTTGCCTTGTGGTTTTCAAATGAAACAATGTGATTTTTGATGAAAAGAGAAAGAAATTTTAGTTGCTTATTCAATTTTATCTTCTCTTGATTCAATTGGGTTAGATGTTGGTGCAAGAGAACCTAGGTCATCAAATACTTTTTAATTTTGCAAAAGGGATGAGTGTTCAAATTTGTATTGATTCAATCACAAAAGGTCATGGAAAAATGATGTAAAGCATGTTCAAGGTCAAATGAGGTCTTATTTGAATGTATTTAAGGTTATGGGTAAGTTCTAGGTGGTCAAAGTGGGAAAATGCAAACAATGCAATAATGTAATATTGTTAAAAGTTGTTAAATTGAAAAAAAAGGAAATTAGACATATTAAGGGTTAAAAGGGGTAGTTTCAACCGATGGAAAGATAGTTATGGAAAAGGAAATATCTTTAAAAGGCATGTAAAGGCGAGAAAAAGTAGAAGTTTGTGTTCTTGTAATTGAATCTTGAAATAAAAATTCCTTGTTTTTGAGTTTTCAACATTACTCTATTGTTTTGTTTTCTTGTGTTGGTAATTGAGGAACACCCAAAGTTAAATCATAGTGTGAATAGATGTAAAGAGGAGTTAGTTTCCAATTTCAAGAGTTGGACTTCCTTAGTTTTAGGAAACAAAAGAATAAGAGGTAGTTTTTAGTGCCTAATAGAGTCCTTTTAGAAGCAAGTTTGAGAGTGCAATAGGGTTTTTCTTCACTGCTCCATCAATGTAGGTCAAGTAAATTGGTGGAGTAGGTTAATGTTAGGATTTTTTGCATGTTTTGATGATTGTAAGTGCAAGGAAAAGCAAGAATACCATGGTGGAGTTTATGCTACACTGGAATACAGAGGATTTTCCTACACACAGTGATGCCACAATCATGGGTCATGAATAAATAAAGCTTGTAGAGGCTTGGAAATAGTGTAGAAGGTCTTGAAAGGCATAAAAATGTGTAATTTTGATGAAAAACGTGATTGAAAAGTGAGATTTCCCTCCTTCTAGCACCAAAATGTAGAATCCCAATCCTAATACCTACAAAACAACATAAACAAACACATTAGATGGTGAAATGCAAGAAAGAACAAGGATTCCCCATGGAATCCATTTACAAAGTTCAAATTAGGAAAATCAATGAAGAATACAATGAGATAACAATAAAAGAGATTGAATCCTAATTAAACTAGAAAACTCATGATCCCACGGGGGAATTGGTGCCAATTTGATATGAAAATTGGCCTTTTACCAATTCTTATGATGCAAGATTGATGTGTGATGATAATTGATCCACTTTGTTGATGCTTGATGAGTGCTCCAATGGAAAAATCTGCATAACCTAGCTAAGATTCAATGATAATGGATGGAATTTGCTAATGATTTGAGCATAGTAAGTTTACTCAAATTGTGCATGCCAAAATGAAGAGATTAGCCTCTTATTTATAGATTGACAAGTTGAAAGCATGCCCAAAATATAGCAATGTGGGACTGAGAATTAGCCAATGGAAAAGTGCCACTTGTCAACTTGTGAGTGGATGGAGGATGTGCAAGTTTTGATGATTGTGCCAATAAATGCATATTTTGAATTTTGAATTTGTTGAAATGACATGCAAGAGGGAAGAAAGAATGCATTAAATGCCACTTGGCTCAAGGCAAAGGACATGCAAGATGGAGTTAATGCCTTGTTGGAAGGAATTATCCCACTTGGAATTTGAATTCAAATTTGGGGAATATTCCTCAAAAGATGCTTTGTTGAAGAAAATAGAGATTTAATAAATCAATTAAATCTATTTTCATGTGCAAGTGGGAAAAGCTAGAGGATGGGACATGATATGAGATTAAATTAATCCAAATTAATTAATTTAATGAAGAGATTAAGTGATGTGACCTATTTGACTTAAATTTGTGGATTTATTTAAATCAAATATGAGAGGAATGTGATAAGAGATTAATTAAATAAAAATTCATGATTTATTTAATTAACATAGATGATGTTAGATTAAATTAAATAAGGTTTTAATTTATTTAATTTAATAGATAGACTTTAGAGATTTAATTAAATAAAATTGACTATTTAATTAAATGGGGATAGTTAGATCAGACAGGTTGATTTAAATATCGAGAGAGAAGGTAACTTAATTAGATAACTGATTTATTTAATTAAGAGAGGAATATTGATGAATTTAATCAAATAAAAGTATTTGATTAAATGGTTAGTCTGAGGGATGATTCATTATGAAATGATTTTAGTGGTTAGGATTAGATGCAGAATGTCAATCAGTACATTTTATGTGTCTACAGTTTTAGGAAACAAAAGAATAAGAGGCAGTTTTTAGTGCCCGACAGAGTCCTTTTAGAAGCAAGTTTGAGAGTCCAATAGGGTTTTTCTTCACTGCTCCACCATTGTAGGTCAAGTAAATTGGTGGAGTAGGTTAATGTTAGGATTTTTTGCATGTTTTGATGATTGTAAGTGCAAGGAAAAGCAAGAATACCATGGTGGAGTTGCTGCTACACTAGAAAATAGAGGATTTTCCTACACAAAGTGATGCTACTATCATGGGTCAAAAATAAATAAAGCTTGGAGAGGCTTGGAAATGATGTAGAAGGTCTTGGAAGAAATAAAAATT
Source organism: Sequoia sempervirens (assembly GCA_007258455.2). NCBI lineage: Eukaryota > Viridiplantae > Streptophyta > Pinopsida > Cupressales > Cupressaceae > Sequoia > Sequoia sempervirens. Next base: position 1,621 of record VDFB02201242.1, on the reverse strand, counting down.
CATGTTCCAGGTGGTGTCCAGAGAAATAGAGGTTTGCAAGAGTATTTTTCATAAAACCCTTCTTGATTTGTGCTTTTACACCCTATAAGCGAGGGTTTATTGGATCAAAACATTTTCATGGTTTTCAATCCCTATAAATGATGAAATATTGAGTTATAATACATGCTTGAAGAATTTTTTGAGGTTTTGAGTGATTTGGAATGGTTTTGAAGGGGTCTCCTTTGTAAAATAGGCCTAATCTACTAGCCTTTCTTCAGAGGACAATTTGAAATCTGATGATTTTCTTTATGTCAAATGTCTAAGAACTTTGATATGTTGTGATGTGCTGGAAAGTGTTTCTAAATGTGAATTGAGTTTTTTAATAAGCTTTGAGATAGGAATGTAACTACCCAATTCAATGGTTGACATACCTACTAGGGGAATATGATATTGTCTGATCAAAACAAAGATGTTTGTTTAAATAGTGGAAAGTATGATATTGAGTGCTTGGTTACTATGAAACTAATGATATGATTGATGTTACTAAATTTGGTTAAGGTGTATAAGATAGGTTGGATGGGTGAGTATTATGAAGCCTTTTGAGCAAATTGGTGATTAACCACAAGATGATAATCAAGATTCTGTTGTAGTAGGAGTTTGTAACCTGTAAATAGACTACTACAGTCAAAGTATGGTGAGTACAAGTCTTGATAATGGACTGATAACAATGAGGTATGTTTAGTTGATTTTTTGCCTTGGTGAATAAATGAAAGGATGAATTGTTCAAGTGTCAATAATTAGGTTTATGTTTTTTTTATGGTGGTTGAGAATGATGTGAATCTAATTGATTAAGTCAAAGTTTTCTTTAATATGGTTTTTTCTTTGAATGAGTCAATTGGAATACTAATTAGTGGAATGATGAATGATGGCCTATGGAATGGCTAAGAGAATTTGAGTGGATTTTGGTTGAATGAAAAGTAGATTTCTGATGAAATTATATTTGATCTTCTCCTGATTCTATTTGGGATTGAAATCCCTTGAAGAAATGATGTTGATGGTGCTTGTTGGATGCTCTACATCAGATGTACCCTAATGATTGAGTGTTTTGATATGATGCTTTGCATCACTAACTGTCTTGTCTATGCTATTGCTTACTATTATGGTTTCATAGATTTTTTCCAAGCATCCATAGTTTGTCGTGTTGGTGCACCTTTGCAAGCACATGACTCCATGTGAAGTAATTGCACCATGCTGCTTATGTTGAATTTCTAAACAACTATATTGTACAATTGAATTTTTTTCATCTATCAACATCTAGTTATTAGTTATGGAATTTGAAGTAGTGCTTTGAGTTTGAATGATGTGTAATGGAATGTAACCAACAATATGAATATAAACTACACAAATCTATTAAGTAGAATTCACTAGTTAAGTTCTCTTTATTCTATTACCTCTGTGTACGTTTGAGTAAATCCACTGGCACTAGGAGGTGTTTTCTTGAAACCTCCAATATTAGCCTGTTCAACATCCAAATTCACATATTAAAATACCATTCGTAAAACAATGCTATTAACATGTATTAAATTTATAATTGTTTACTAGTTACATACCCCATTGATAGGTGTACTGTAGAAATAAGTAG
>VDFB02201241.1:0-26015 GCA_007258455.2 Sequoia sempervirens | reverse complement strand
GTTATTAGAGAATTCAATTATCACCTTAGAGTTGAAGTCATCGAGCCAATGAACATGTTGATTCACATCAATGATGTGCAATCATCTAATAGCTTCATGCCACATATCGCCAATTCATCTTTCATTACCTTTAGCCTCCAACAAAGTCATATCAAAATGTTGAAGAGACATTGTAACACCTCCCACCAATATAAGGAGGTCTCACTAACAAAGCTTTAACATTCTACCAATTACCGCCATACTGCATGACACTGTTGCACCACAGTCACCTCCAAAAGACCTTCATGGGATAGCATGTTCACCGCTACACTGCAAGTTACTTTCCCCGCACTATTGCAAGCAATCACTTGGACAATTGTGGGATGGCCCGGGATCAACATTGCACCACTGCAAATTGTCTCACGCACTGCCACAAGATGACGATATGGCCCGAACTACCTCAATTCATCTTCAACCATCATTGTGGGGTGGCGAGATAACCACTACTCTACTGCCAACACCTTCCATGAACTGATGTGGGGTGGCGGGTGACACCGCCAGCCTGGACAAGCAAATGAGGATCCCCAGGTGATGATGGGTAACACCACAAGCCCTCTCTCCTCTTAAGTGAACCTAACGGTACTGTAGTAAAGCCATGAATGCAACACTTTGGGAAAACTGAGCTTGATGGCAACTGAGTTGGGGTTTCAACAATGATTTTGAGATACATTCTCAACAAAATCTAGCTATATATCATGTACATCATCAACATACACATAAAACATCACATCCATCATCAATACAACTAATAATACCCATATCATACTATCTATATCCTCATATAAATGTGTTTTAAAATACATCAATGCACTCATGAGTGAATCATCTTTACAAAGCATACACACAGCCAAAAAAGGTTCCCCTATGGTATTTATCTCATATAGCTATCCTCGTAGCCTATCTCTCTATGGATATGTGTCATTCACATCTCTACCATGTTGAGGAAATCCATGTACCTGTTCTTCTTGAGGTTACTCCTCCTCTCTACCTCTATCCTCACTCAATGATCTAAAGCTTGAATCATTGCTACTCTCCAAAGCACCTACATTTAAACATTAAAAAAATGTCAAGAAAAATATACAACATTGACTAAAACTAATTGAACAATGAAAACATTTAATATTATAACACCTTATGAATTATATCAAATTTCTCCATACTAAAAGTTATAATTTTCAATCTCAAATTCATGTTCATACAATAGCTTTATTCTCCAAATCACCTCTATTTATAATATGCAAGTGAATTATTAAGAAAACTAATAGTTGACCTAGTTTTAACTCAACAACATTGGATGTATTGCCACTGTAACCTCCTCATACTCATAACACAATCATGGCCTAGTTAGAGTATAGAAAATGTTGTTTCCAACCTCAAACATAAATCTAAGTACAAATGCACCTATATTCAAATATTAAAAAAATGTTGAGCATAATAAACAAAAACAAACTACAAAGTTAACTAAGCATTCTCTCAAACCAAATATGATGCAATATTAAGAATCACTACTTATAATTCTATCTTATATGTCACATTATGAATTATATCGAATGTCTCCACAATAAAAGAAAAATATTATAATTTTTGATATCAATCACTTGAATACAATAGCTTTGTTCCCCAAAAAACATACATTTATATATACAAGTGAATTGTTAAGAAAAATAATATTTAACCTAATTTTAACTTAACAATGGTGGATGCATTGCCATCATAACCTACCTTTAACTCAACAATGGTAAAGTAAAGAAGACTTGAATCATCAAAAGTATGCATTATAATTAAAAAAACATGAATCTCACCTTGAGATGAACATTATCATACATGTCCCATATGGTAAATTAGATATGTCACTCAAGCATTCCTAAGGAGTCATCTCTTACCTTCAAAGTATCCAATATTGATTCATGATCAACATTACTAATCATCCATAGTTATTTTATTCTTGGTTTTGCATGATGCTTCAATAACTTGGAATTTATTATTACAACTAGGTGTGAATACATGAGTACTATTTAGTGCTTCTCAAATTCTACAAATGTAGTTATTCCATTTTTTTTAATCACATATGTTTGCAACCAAGTTCCAGCAATATAAATTGATCTTGTAGGATATGTGAACCCATCATCATCTATCATATCTTGTGTTAGCTTTTATTTTCCTTGCACACATCATGTCAACCAATAGTTTGATCTCTCTTCATTACCATGTGGTGCAACAACTCTATAAACATGTCCTAGTTGTAAAAGGTATGAAATATGTTCATAGTCAAATGAACTTTCCATGTCATTGAGTAAAGGTGAATGAGCTTGGGATAAAGGGGCTAGATATTGTGGAATCCATGTATCTACCCACTCACTTGACTCACAATATTTCCAATCATATCTAATACAACTATGACAAAAATAAGTTAATTCTCATGTCTAAATAGTCCTTGTACTTGCATTTGATCTTTGAAATGAATGCATCTTTGATGATTCCTTGATTCTTTGATAATCCAACCACTATCCCCTCATCATCCTACCAAAAGAACCTATGCACTTTTAAATCAAGTACCCCTCCTTGTGTAAATGCATAGTTACACCACCTAACAATAGAACTTACATCACTTAATGTAGTGCCACCTCTAATGTTTATTTTTTCTTTAACTATAGCTCTCTTCACACATGCAATTGATCTATCACGCTCCCCTTTTTTGTGCCTAGCTTCAAAAAACTCTAAATATGAGGTATAACCATCTATGCATACATTATACTCAACCAATAAAATATACAAGCATTCTTGAATTGACTGGTGCAATTATCTGACCAAATGAGATGTTGAGCCATTCTAATATCTTTTTCCTGTAAGAACTCAAAAAATTATTGAAAATAATATTGTAAATACTCTAAAAAATGAGATCAATCATCACTCATGTAAAAATGGCACTCCTTGATTATCTTCTTATTCTCCTTTGTACTATCAAAGGCATGCCTATATGTGATGTGAACAAAAATGATAATCTTAATAGAATTGTAATATTGAGATCAAACATTTTTGTGGTTGCAATGTGTAGTTTTCTGCAAAATCAACTACAAAGATAATAGTTTTAATTAGGAAAAAATCCTTACACATTTTGAGTTATTGATCTAACCATTGAGACCTGTGGCTATGTCTTGTGTACTTGTAAAAAATATTTTCTTAAAATCAGAAATAAAATCAGCAAAACCTACTTAGAACTCTTGTAACCAACTCACATCTAGAACCTTCACCTCCACTCTTCAAATTGTATTTCATAGTCTAATATCTCTTTTTCTCAACCATTTTCTTTCTAAAATCATGCTTGCTACCCTCATGAATACATTATATATATTTTGATAACTCACCACATTGTAAACACTTTTCATGTAAACAATCATTTTTATAGAATATGCTTCCATCATCTCTAATTCATAGAAATAAATATAATAAGTCCTTAGATGACTTTGGTAGCTGTATTTCACCACACTCCTATAATATTTTGTTAGTATTCAAAGTAGAATAAATATTGCACAATAGTTCATGATATATAGAAAACCCATTGCAAATTTTAAGAGACAATAAAATGGCTTACAAGATTCAAATGCCTTTTGTGAGATTTTCAAATGTGGATGTGTTTCACAAAATTGTTTGTATAATTTTGTTTGGCTACATTTTAAGTAATGTTTAGGATGTGGTGTGTGGTCTTGATCACCAATTCTTAATTTTAAAACATTGAGTGCTACTCTAGATCTAGAGTGTCAAAAAATTTGAATTTCATTCTTTGTGCTATTAATTAGCTTCTTATCAACTTGTGAAATCCTACCACTAAAATCCCAAGTATCATTTTCAAGAGGACTATCTAGTCTTGATCTTATTCCTAGTTCTCTTGATAATGTTTTACAATTTAGGCTTAATTCAAGACAAGTTTGCCTCAATAATTGAGCCTTTTTTAATTTCTTGCTTACTAATGAGGTTTTTATTACTCAATGATAAACTCTTTTATCTTTTTCCTTACTAGTCTTTCCAATAGAATTGAGCGCATTAAAAATATTTTTAACAATAATATTATTTAAATTGGACTTTTTTTTTACACAAATATTCAAGCTCTTTAATAAAGGTCTCATTTTATACATCTTTAGTAATTGTACAAAAAGTTGACATTGTTTGGTTAATGTCTTATTGGAAAACCATTGTTGAATTTTTTTTAAGCCACAACTGAATGGTTCGTGATGGCCTCTTGCCTTCAATACTTTCTATTGTGTTCTCATCAATTTCAAGTAACCATTTTGTGGTTCTTGAATGTTTCACAATTTTATTAGACTCGTTAGAAAAATATGGATTTTAGATTTCATTTTATTCTTCAAAAAGGTCCTATATTCTTATGTGATTTGGAGATACATTGAGTTTCATTGTTTCATGTGTGCTATAAATTTCATCAATGTTATAAACAAGTAGATTTTTGAGTGTAATTTCAATGTCATGGGGTTGATATTCACATTGTTCAAGCAATTTTTGATATATTTATTCTTCTTCTTCTTCTATGATGTTACTCTTATCAATAGGTGTTTCATCACATTTTGCAATATTTTCACATTCATGTTTAATATTTTTATTTTCAATGTCATAGTCACTTTCATTTTTTCAAACATTTCATTATATTCAAGATTAGAAACTCCAATTTCAATGTCATTTAAGGGAAAATAATAACCTTCACCTTCAAGAGAATTTAACATACCTTTTCTTCCCATCCTCTTCCTTTCTCTATATTTTATTTAATTGCTTCAACCTCCTCCACTTGAAGTTTCCTCTTCCTTGTGGCTTTACGATGACTATTGTTTCATGTTGTAAAAGGCACCCTAATGATTCGTAGAATCATTTTTTTTTGTGAAAGAATGTACAAAATATTAATTCTATGTATAGTGCATAGAAATTATGAGCTTCTTGAGAGCAGAGAACTTGTGGGGGTCGTTACTAGGCCCAACAATCTATTTTTCTCATTTCCCCCCCCAAAAAAATGGATATTTGTTTCTTACTCATTATGTTGTAGGAAATGAATATCTATTTCTTACAACATAGTGAAGGGAATTTCTTTTAGAAACAGATATCCCTTTCTAAAAATGGATATTCATTTCTTAAAAGTGGATCCATTAAAAAAAAAAAATTGATAATTTTTTTTCCTTTGTTTTTTACCTTAGGAATGCTTTGGAATTAGGCTTGAGAATTTCATGTTGGAAACTCAAGGGAAGACAACTGAGAGGGGAGGAGGTGAATCAGTTGTCACTGAATCATAAACTTATTCAACTTATTAACCTTAATTTTAGATCTGATCATTAATCATGAAAGAATAAATGAACACATCAGAAGCACGCATAACACCAAGATTTTTACGTGGAAACCTTGTTAGGGGAAAAACCACGGTGGAGGTCAATCCACAAGATTATACCCTATTAAAAGTATAAAGAAATATGAATGGGGAATGCACATGCATTCAGGCACATTTGCTAGAGCTCGCTGCTCAAATACAACAAGGCTTATTGCCCAAGGAAGAAACATTGTCTTACAAAAAGATTTGGATTAAAACCATCTCGATTTGAACTGAGAAAATAGCATCTGCTAATGCCTAGTTATAGTTCTAGTTAAGCACATGAATACTTCTTTACTCTTCTTCACTCTCTACTCTTCTTTCGAATAATCTAAACTTTATTCGCACACATGACTCATACACTTTGCATTCACGCTTCTTCCACACTTCAAATAATCGCTCTTATATATCTGCAACAAGAAATTACATTGCTATTGTATACACCTAAAAATGGTCATCACCTTTAATTAATCAAATACTAGCTATTTGATTATTATTCCAACTACGGATAAATAAATCCTCAATTTATTTATATTGTTCACCCTTCTCTAATTCTCCAAATCTAAGTCATATTCTTCTAAATTAATTAAATAAACAATGTTCCCTAAACTTGTTTTATTTAATTAATCTTCACTAAATCCAATTGAGAATTGGAGCACATTTCTACAACTTTTTGTGCCACCAAATCAAGGTCACATGAAAATAAATAACTCTAATTTTTAATTAGAATTATCTTCAACTCATTTCAAAAAGCACGTGGCTCATTTCCTCCCACACTTCCACTAATTTTTGAGCACATGACTTTTTCTTCCCACACTTCCACTAATTTTGGAGCACATGGTTTATTCCTCCCACACTACAACCAATTTTGGAAGCACATGGTCTTCTCTTCACACACTTGAATCTTACATCCAAATGGCATGTTGTCTTTGGTGAAGGGGACAACACTTGATTCTATTCATCTTCACCATCCATTCTTCTTGTTTGAATCTGGACCGTTGATTATTGCTACCTCACTATATGCTTAGAAAAGGCTATAAATACAACCATTGGGCCTTGTATTTTGCATCCACATTTGAATTAAAGTGCAAGTTTATCATTGGAGCTTGGAGAATTTTGGGAGTCTTATAGCTAGTTTTTATATCATGTGTTGCTTTGCATTTACATCTTAGATTAACATATTACATCATAGTTGCATTTTATCATCCATCTTGCATCATAGTTGCATTTTAGATTAGTTCATTTTAAGTTTTCATTTGAGCATATGTAGAATCATGCACATAATCATATAGATCACTACCATAGTACCCACCACCATTTGTGTAGTTATCATCAACATCATCCTTCACTCATCATAGCATTCATCATCATTGTTTGCATATAGTTTCATGTAGGCATATAGTTGGCTTGCATGTTGAATGATATCTTGTTTCCTAAGTAGTCATTTTAACAACCTTTGTGCTCATAGAAATATGAGGGCCAAACAGTTTAACAAATCCTTAGGAATAGAGGACAATGAGACATTCTTGAAAGATTCGTTAAGATGCAATTTAGAATAGTTTACTTGCTTTCAATATTTGAATACAAATTGTTTCATTAAGGTTTGTGTTGATACTAACTTTGCACATTTCACACACACACACTATAAAATGGCACCCACCGTGGGGCTTTTCCCCATTTATTACACTAATATTCTTGAAAATTTATGTTTATAGGTTCAAACGTGCACCTCTTGGAGCATCTTGGAGCCTCTTGGAGTCTCTTGCACTTGTTTTGGAGCCTCTTGGAAGCCTCTTGCACCCATTTTGGAGCCTCTTGGAGCCTCTCACACCCGTTCTGGTGCCTTTGGTCTCTGTTCAGGCACCTTTGATTCATGTTATGGTGCCTTTGGTCTCTATTTTTGCACCTTTGGTTCCTATTCTAGTGCCTTTGGTCTCTTTTTTGACGCCTTTTACATAGTTTTGGGTTGACCTATCTCTGTTCTAGCGCCTTTGGTCTCTATTCTGATGCCTTTGGTCTTTGTTCTGGCACCTTTTGTCCCTATTTTGGCACCTTTTGCATAATTCTGTGCTGCTCTATCTCTATTTTGGCACCTTTTGTCTCTGTTTTGGCACCTTTTGTCTTTGTTTTGGTGCCTTTTGCAGTTTCCAAAGACTAATACTTTATGTTGTTGATTTGTAGGTTTCCCAAAAACACTTGCCAAAGACACTCTTATCAAACTATTGACATATTGCATGGGCTAGAAGTGATTTACTTGTTTCCCTTTGGTTAAGTTAGGAACATAGCTTGACTAAAAGGTTAATGAACACCATGTATTTCGTAAGCTTGATGGATGGTAGGCATATGCTCTCCCCTTAACCGGGTGACCAAAAGCTAGACCCATTCACTTTTGTGTAAGAGTGTGAGTTAGTATATCGTGATGTGTTCTCTTTATTCATGTGGAATAACATTGATCAAACGGCGAGCATACTTCTGCTTCGCTTTTTGTTTCATCTAATGTGGGAAAAAGTAATCACCCAAATGGGAATAACCCAACCGAGCAACACACACTCAAACCAAGCGATTTCCAAATCTCAGATATAGTGTGGGATACCGGAACAAAGACCAAAGATCATGAGGTTGGCTCCCTGGACAGAAGGGAAACAAATGGTCTCTCGCCATGGATCAACCCCTACTCTAAAAATTTCTTACTAAAACCCTTGTTGTAGTTTGGCCAAAACCTTTATCTATTCTTTGGAGTAGCAACGGTCATTGCCAAGGCATCCAAATTCTCACAATTTTTAGTAAAGATGAAAAATATGCCATGGGAGATTCATGGGTATTGGTGCTTGGCTGCCCCAAGAAGTGAGTGTCGGAGGGATTGTCGGGTAATTTTCATACACACGCAATCGGCTGGACCCTCTTTTCTCTTTGCATCTTGCCTCTCAATTTGGTCAATTTTGGTTTTTCTTCTGAGGTTATTTGGATTAAGTCTTAGACTGGTTTGATGAGGATGATTTTCGAGGCTCCTGTGGGAAATCTACATGTCTTGGAATTTGAAATGGGGATTTTGAAGTGAATTTTCAATAAAGAGAGGTAAATATTTTCTTGCACTCATGGGATAGAGAAAAAAAATTAGGCCGGCTTGCTTTTGAACTTTTTGAAAATTCCTCTGAAAAAAAAAAGTTAAGTGGGAGTTTTAGGGGGATTTTGATCCCCAGCCTGTTCCTTCAGAAGGAAAACCCGGAAATTACTTTGTATACCACGTTCTAATACCCTCTAAAAACCCAAAATTTGCCAAAATGAAGCTTTTTTCTTTTTTGTACCCATGGATATAGGACAAAAAATTAGGCAAGGTTGCTTTTTGAATTTTTTGAAAATTCCTTCTAGAAAATAAGTTATGAGGTTTAGGGGATTTTGACCTTGTAGGGAATTTGGGAATTTTTGTCCCTGATGGAAAATCTTGAAATTTCCATGACCCCTCAAAATCCCGAAATTTCCATTTTTGGAAAATTCCAAGACCCTCAAAAACCCGAAAATTTTCCAAAAATGGAAAAAATTTGAAAAATGATTTTTTTTTTCAAAATGGAAATTTTTCGAAATGCAATTTTTTCCAAAAATGGAAATGTTTTCCTTGAAATTTTTAAAATGTTCCTGAAAATGAAATTTTAATTTGGATTGGATTTTTAACATGTGAGCTACTAATGATGATATATGTTTCTCAGGATTAAATAAATATCAAAAGGGGAACTTGCATATGGATTTGTGTCAAGAGGGAAATATGGAAGAGTTCAATTCAAATTTTAAAAGTGGGGCTTGCATAAGAATCCGTGCCTAAACTGTCTACAGCTGGAAGGAGTTTCTGGAAGACATGTGAAGCTAATTTCATCATCCAATCAAAATTTCCATTAATGATAGGCTGGCATAATATTTTTTTCTCATTGTTTCACGATGTAACTGCTTTTATGCAATTGGATGATGATGTACCATGAGCTCCCAAATTAAATGTAACTATTGGATGCTTCTAGAAATGCAATTTATGCCATTGGATTGATTTAATCCTAGCCTTTGATTGAAAATGTAATTTTCTATAAAAGGCTAGTGCCTTCTCATTTGTAAGGGGTGAGACTAGGCTAGAAGAGCTAATTAGAAGCCAGAATTGGCTAAGTTAGGAGTTAGATTCTGCAAGATGGTAGCTGTAGGAGAGGAAAGAGATTGGAAATTGTTATGTAATGCTAGAGAAGTTAATGCAATTGGATTGTTGATTTGGCAAGCTTTGTGTTACACTTTGACAGTTTATGGTTTCTTGTTCTTAATTCTCAATGTTAGATGTTAGATTTCAGTTCTTTTGCAATAATGGTAAAATGTTAATGATGTTGATCGATCTTCGGTCCATAATTTTAGCAATTTGTTGATTGCAATTTGTTGTGTAAAGTTAGTTTGGGCCTTATTTTGTGCTAAGTTCAACTGTGGATGCTTGTTTACATTGCATGATTTATTGGGTATGCGGATGAATATTCATAGTTTGAAAATCTTCAGTTTCCTTAGAAGATTGCACCATTTTTGTAGAGTTGTGGGCTTGTCCTTGATCAAATAGATATTCATTTTATTAGAGATATATCCATTTGCAGCATTCATAATTATTGTGATTGATCGTAGGAGTTAGTTTAGAGTTGAATCTCTCTAAAACCCTTATCTCTTTTGCTGTTTATTTTGAATCTGGGTTAGTTTTAGGACTGAAAGCATCACCATATTGTTGCATCTAATGAAAGAACGCTTCCATCATTGTTTATTTGTAAGGCCCCTTGTGATTACCAGCATTTTCACATTTATCACTGAGTTGTTTATGCACTATCAAGACCTGACATTAGAGACCTTGGGGTTATCTCTTGAGGCTTGTTGATAGAGATTTACCTTTCAAGAGAGATAGGATATTTGTATCTTGTCTGAGTTGTTGCTATGCAAAAAACACCATCAACAGGATCCAGTGGGGTCAAGCATCTAGTCATCCACTAAGAAAAAATGTAGTTGGGGTATAACCCGTGTGGAATCCAAAAGAATACAGTCTTTTACAACCTTAGGAGTGTACATTGTTTGATGTTTTTTTATCCAAAGTGTTTTCAAATCAAACAAAACGTCACATATTGGAAGTGAAAACCCTAATTCAAAATTGCATTTAGTGAAACAACCAAGTCTCCCATTGAAAAATTAGGAAAACCAAGCAAATTCTCAAAGAAACTTTCAAAAAACCAAGTTTGAACTTGTTTTGGTGCCTTTTGTCTCTATTTTGGTGCCTTTGGGGTCCCAAGTGGTGCCTTTTTTCTCTATTTTGGCACCTTTTGCAGAACACAAAATAGTGACCTAGGTTCAGTTTTTGTCTGACAATTAGTCTCATCTTGGGAATCCTCAAAAGTATTCAACCAATCCTTAGGTAAAACAAAGTCTAAACATGTGTGTTACCAAATGATTTCACAAAAGATTAAAATTCAAAAACCAAAGTCCATACCTCTTAGTCCAAAAGAACATTAAAGACAGTTATCAACACTTTATGAATTTAGAGAGAGGTTGACCTTCAATTTCTACAAAAGAGCTTGCAAGAACAATCCCAAATTATACATCTTTTACTATTTTTAAAATCCACAACTTTTCCAAAGATTTGAGTACCTCATTTAGGAAGAAAATTTACCTCTAGTTTCACAATTTGAATTGAAATTTTGAAACTTTCTCAAAGTCCAAAATCATTCCTTAGATACCTTAGAATTCAAACATGTTAAAATTGACCTCTACAAGTGGAATTTTCTAACCTAAACCAAGATCTAACATCAAAAAGTATTGACATCATCAAATTTATAACACCTTTGATTATTGGGCCTAGTTTCATCGTTGGGATTTTTCATCCTCTCATCACGAAATGAAGCTACATAGTCAAATCAAACTTAGTCTCATTAGAATTTGTCATTCTATTTGACTTAGTTGTAATCCTTGGTACTTTTCCAAAACCTAGATCAAAGTTTAGTCTAAACTATAACACTTGTATTCCCATTCAAACAAGGTTACAAAAATGAAAACTTAAGTAAAAAAGAATTGAGAATCACAACATTGAAGAGCCAAACATTGAAACCCCAACCATTGAAACTTTAAAAATATAAATCCCAACCATTGAAACTCCAATCATTGAGACTCAAAACATCAAAACTCAAAATAGTGAAACACAAAACACCATGGAGGAGGCTAAAGAGAATCCTTTTCGTGGACTCCACAACACTGACAGGGAAGAAATAACCAAAGAAGATATCCAACATGTTGAACAAGACCCAAATTTCCACAAGTGTTTAGAAAATATTTTTGAAAGAAATGGAGAAAAATACCTCCTTATGCTAGCCAAACAAGGTGCCAAATTACGAGAAGACTTTGATGTGAATCAATTGAAAGCACCTCCCAAAAATCCCAAAAATGATCTTGAACAAGTAGTTGCTTTAACTCACCAAATGAAAAACTTTCAACAAAAAATCTGGGATATGCAAAGAGAAACAACCACACAGATATATTTGCTGCCAGACATTTGTTCTTATCCATCTGATAGAAATACAGACATGACACCTTCTCCACCAACAACTACATCATCCAAGTTCAATTTCTTTGAATTTTTGCAAAAATTCAATAAGCCCAAATCTCAGTCCTTAGACACAAAGGATATTGAACAATCATACCATGTCATGCATCTATCTTCATCTCCTATAAGCCAAAATAAATCTCAAGATTCTTTCACCCAAGTTAACGATTCCATCCAACCACCTTCTTCTATCATATCTTCTATATCCAATGATTCATGTCAATCTCTCAGTCCAAAACATGCTAGCATAGACTCCTTTACACCTCAAGATCAAAAAATTCTTTCCACTTCATTTGATGATGCAAAAATTCCACAAGTTCTTCCAATCTTTGACCAAGACCCCATCTCTCAAGAATTCTATGATGATCCCCTCCTTTCACTTTTCATCCACAATGATTCCTTTCCATCTCAAGAGAAAAGTATCCTTCCAAGTCCTCCTTCCACTCCATCTAATGAATCCATACCATCTCAAGATTCCATTGCATCCCAGGAGCATGAAAATTCTTCCATCCTATCTAATGATGTCCTATCACTCGATGATAAATATATGCTTTCTCCAAAATTTCGGGATTCCCTTCCTCATCAAGATCAATATATGCTTCCATGCAAGGATACCCTTTCATTCCATGAGGATGTTCATCCTTCTCAAGATCAAGATATGCCTTTCATACCACCACATGATGATTCCATACCTAATGAAGAGCACGCTACTCCATCTCCTACACCTCCCAATCCTTTTCCGATCCAAGATCAAAGTACCCCATCATCCCCATGCCAAGATCCTATCACACCTAGTCCAACTATCCATGAACCCCACACCTAGAAATTGGGATCCTCCACCTTTATCCGATCCTGTTTACTTCTGACACCTATCCTTTCATCCATATCATATCCTCCCCAAAATAGAATTGCATATTGTTTCACAAACAATACATATCCCATTGGTAAACAAATGTTTCAAAGTATGAACTACAAATGCAAAGGATTAGGCCTTCATGAACAAGGTATCCTAGAACCCATTTTTGCTCAAGAAAACCCACATTACCATGGCCTTGGTTATACACCTAAGTTTCCTAGTCCATCAAACCTACCATCTATCTTAGGTCCTCATCCTAATCCACCAAACCTTCCATCTATCATAGGTCCTCATCCTAGTTCATCAAACCTTCCATCTATCCTAGGTCCATATTCTATTCCTCAAGAACAACAAAGGCACACATCCTTGATACCCTTTCAAAATTCTACCTACATTCACTCATCCATAATACCTCCATACCATTCATCTCAATCCACCCCTCCCATTGCTCTTGGAAGCAATTTTGGTGCCAAATGTCAAAATCTTCCATATCAAAATCCACATGTGCCAAAGGATCAACATGTCTCCTTGAAGAGGCATGCAAAAATAAAATAAAATTTGATCCAAAATCAAAGGAAAAATCAAAAAGGCCACAAAGGCCCATCAAAGCAAAAAAGAAATTTTCAAAGACCACAAAGGTCCATAAATCAAAAGGAAATTTAAAAAGGCTACAAAGGCCCATCAAAGAAAAAGGAAAAATTCCTAAGACCACAAAGGTCCATAAAGAAAAAAGAAAAATCTCAAAGGCCACAAAGGCCCACAAAGCAAAAATCAAAGTCAAAAATCATGTGGATTCCTAAAAGTCTCATAGAAGCAATAAAATCTAAATTGGCATCCAAATTTGTTGAACCAAAAGCTTCCTCCAATCTTCCATTTAAAAATCTTTCACCTTCCAAATCCATTTTTCCTCCATCACTCCACCACCCTTCAAGGTGTGTGCCAATGTTGACCTTGCAATCCTTTCCATCTATCCATCAACAAGCCTTCCCACTTCCTATCCATTACTCAACATTCATCCCCCATTATTCTCCTTTAATCCAGAACTTTGGATAAGTCTTTAGTTCTTCCATCATACCTTTAATAGGCCAACATTTATGAGTCTAATCCCCATTGCCATGGTTTATTAGAGGGATATTTGGTTGTGAAACTTGATGCTTAAGTCCTTCCATCTTCCTATCATGCATATATTATCCTCCACATTTCCCACCTTTGATCTCAACAAGGTTAAGGATATTCTTGAACATCATATATCTTATCATATATTCTCTATCCATATCTTTTGTACCATATCCTTTGCCTTACCCATATCTCATCATTCTTTCTAAATACATCCTTTCTTCCCTTCCTTGGTCTTGATGAGGAATAGGGAAAAATTAGTTGGGCCTTGTGTCTGTATCTTATCTAGTTGATCTTGATTTCATTATTTTTATCCTTGCTTTCTTCCATTCCATATCTCTTAGCTTATCAAGATTCATGTCATCATGTCCCTTTGCAACCTTGAATTTTATCATGAAAATCATATTTGAGCCTAGCTGTAAAACATTATCCAATCCTCATATCTTTTTTCAATCAATCATCAACAATCATCAATCTTATCATCATCATGCCTTATGGAATCAATCATTCCTGGCATCTTAATCAATCAACAATTATCATCTTTTGACAAGAGATATGCCACTTGTGTGACATGTTTTGCGGGGAATCTTTCATTTTGATCTATCATTTATCCATGGTTGCATTACCTCTTTTGTGGGGCATCTTGTTTCTTCAATCGGTCATATCATATCATATCATCCATCATGCTTCCATATCTGCATCTGTCATGCATCCATGTCTGCATCATTGCTTGATCCAGTGTTTGTATCATGAACTCCCCTAGTACTACTCAATCCATTCTAAAAATTAGTTTGTCCTATCACATCACACTAGGGGCATGTCTTGCATTGGATTGGATTCATGTACATTCTTGAGGTCATAAGTTAAAAATCCAAAAACATTCATAAAATTGAAAATCCAAAAATAGGTCAAAAAGTCAAAAAGACAAAAACATAGGCATCTTGTCGAACTACATTGTCTCTAGGCTTTGAACGTAGGAAAGGTTGATCTTTGATTGTCCCCTAAGACATTTAGGTCAATCTTCTAGGAGACTATCATAATAAACTAGCATTTTCATGTTCATGTCTTCATCTTGTAAAAATTGGTCGGGTCATTAGTCAAACTATGTGGTCTCTATGTGTATAACGTAGGCAAGGCTAATCTTTGATCAACCCTCGAGACCCCTAGGATAGGTATTTAGGTTAGGTTCTTGGTCAAAATCTCATAAAAAACCTAAAAATTGGAAAATTGAAAAATCCCCAAAAAAATAGAAAATCAAACATAAAAATCAAATCGAAAGGATGATGCTCTTCTGAATCATGGGTTTATCACGTTAAACACAAATGTTCAATTGTTGTACTTTGATTTTTGTTATCATATCTTTGGAGCGCCTCGATGATGTATCGAAATAGAGGAGCAGGAAGGAGTATGATTTTTGTCTATTGTCTGTGAGTTTATCATTATTACTGTGCAAATTGTCGTGAAACGTGTGCTACAAAGTATCACTAATGACATTACGAATTTGCATAGGAAAAGGATTAACTCTTGTTTGTTTATGCAAGCAATACTCAGGTCATCTTGGTTTAATTATACTTAGATTCTTGTGTTAACTTGCACTATCAAACATCATGGAAGTAGTACTCAGGTCATCATGGTCTAAATATACCATTGATGCTTGTACTCACTTTCAACATTTTAAAGGCCCAATGATGATAAAAAGCATGATAAATCGACTGTTACGAATGACAACTTTTGTATATGAGATCTGCATGTTTAGAGTAGATTGCATCCATGTTAGTTTGCATCTCCATTTATGGCATTTCCAAAGCTACAACAATGATTTTATCTCTTGCATTAAAGGATTAAGTATACTTGACATTGCCAAAAACACATCATTTTCATATAATTAGAAGACATTCCCATTTAGTTGCATATCACTTGCATTGGAAAATTGTAAGGTAAATTGAGTCATCTTAGAATGGAACATCTAAGAACTGTAGTGCCTTCGGTGATTTTAATTCCATTAAATTTACTCAAAGACACATACTACTATGCTACAAAGCGGAAACTGGCACAATTGATTTCCCTCATTAACTCTTCTGAGAAAATCACATGGAAACTTAACCAGATTCAACACTTATGCACTGATTCAAATTACATAACCAACCAACATGAAAGACAAACAAATGAACACATAGATTTACGTGGGGAAAACCCTTTTGGGTAAAAACCCCCACCCTCCAAAACACTCAACTCAATTGTATTGATCAACAACAACAATAGTTACAATACAATCTTAGAGCTATTCTCTTCTAGAGTTTACATCTTGTCCATTTGGAGAAAGTAGACAACATTGTTTAGAATCCTTGCATTGTTACAGTACCCTCACATAACACACAATGCAGATTCATTTCATTTTACTAGCCCACTCACTCAGCCAGCCTTTCGGCTAGCACACCTCATAGCTTCTCAGGTTCACCCTAGCATTCTCCCTATTATAATGTTGTGTACAACATACAGTTCAAACACTCATAGATCATTTGACCATCAAACCATAGAACTCTCTAAAAATTCAAACTTTTTCACAGTTTCAAACGTTACAATATATTGCAACAACCATGATCGATCCATTCTTTGTACAACTGATTTAGTTCAAATTCCTCCAAAAAGTAACCATCAAACTTCTCATGAATGCAAATGGCCTCCTTCCAAGTCAGCAACATCATCCAATTAATGGCTTACATCTCAATAATCAACCAAGAAATCATGCTTTTCACCTTACACCGCACTATCGCTATGCAGTCTACAGGTTCCCGCGAGGTGGAAGTTTACTGCACTACCTCTAGATAGGTCAAGAGCTTCCAAGGTATGGCGGTAACCGCTCTACTGCTGGATAGTTCAATAGCTCCTGCATTATAGCATTTTATACCGCACTACTATTGTATATCCAACAAACCCCTGCAGTATGGCGATAACCACCACACTACCGCCTGATAAATGAGAGACTCACGCAGTATGGCAGTAACCGCACCACTGCAGCCTAGTGTAAAGATACCTATGGTATAGCGATAACCACCACACTACCGCCTGATAAATGAGAGACTCACGCAGTATGGCAGTAACCGCACCACTGCAGCCTAGTGTAAAGATACCTATGGTATAGAGGTAAAGGAATAAACAAACCACTTATGAATTCTTTGCTACTTGGTGACAATATCAGGGTTTTTACTAGTGAGTTTGAGACATATTCTCAACAATCTCCCACTTGACGAAGAACTCATTGAACCCTTTTCAACCTTCAGAACCACTGTACCATAGCCATTCATGTAATAATAAGAATCTTGAACAATGCTCTTGTGCTCCAGCCAAGACACCTGCATCAAAATCGAAGATTTCCACCAACTCAAGCAATGGTTTCATCCATCCATTACAGGACAAGAAACGAGCCAAGGCATATATGCACCAGTCTACAGAACACAAACACTAGATCCAACTAATAGCAAAGACTATAACATGTTGCCACCACTGCACTATGCTCATATGCTATACAGAAGCAATATCAACTTCAAAGCCTTGAATAGAACACAATCGTGAAGTCATTCTCCAAAAACAAGATAGAACATCAGCTAGAATAGCAACTAGAAAACTGACTACTCCCATCCAACTGATTAACCCACATGATTGAAAATAACACCCATAGCTTGTGTTATTTCATCCAATCATCCATACCTTAAAGGTAACGAACATTAGTAAACTTGTGCCACCAGCATAACCAACCCATGTACTCCAAAAGAAAGTTCCATGTGCCAACTAGTTGAAGAAGACAAAACACATTTAGGAACTCCCATTGCATGGGTAATGCCAAATCTGAAAGATTGAAAGCATAAAAAGTCTACCAATGATAGCACATAGAATGTGTAACCATGTAGTACCAAGGAATTATCCACAATGATATGCACAACTTGCAACCAACTGCTACAAGAACCATTTCTCTCAATAGTCTTCCAAAGCTCTTCCAAGTTCTTCAACACTCAACAAAGGAAAAAGATTAAGAACCTCCATGTCATCACCCAAGAACATGATTGAAAACACATGACCACAAGCTAGTGATCACTACAGCTCCAACCAAATCTCAAACCAATGTAATGTGAAACCACACATCCTAGAAGACTACCAAGACCAAAAAGAGCACATATACACATCATATACCTATATAACATCCTCCTACATACACCTCTAAAATCCAACTGTGTCAAGTATGATCTCCTTCAAAATCCCAAGAGAAAAGCCTTAACAACATCCAACCATTCAATCTCCAAGATCAAACACAACATATGAATGTAAGCCTCTCAAAGAAGATCAAACCACTTCATTTCCCATATCAAGAAATCAGCCCATAAAGCATCTCCTACCAGTTCTCATCAGAAGAAGATATAACACAAAAGGTCAAGGGGATAAACCATGTTGTACATCTTCCACTATGAATCCTCTAGAACCATTTAAATAGTAATTCAAGATCCATATCATTAAAGGAAGCATAAGACACATCTGAAACATACAATGGGAAAATACCTCTCAAATTAGACTTCATTGTCAAACAAACCAAGAGTGGGGAAAGAGAATGTTCCTCCAGGATAACCAAGTCATCATGACTTCTCCAAGAGAAATCTCCTCATTAGTCTCTGTTGAACTCATGTTCAACCAAGGTGAAGGCTACTCGTACTTTCAACTAAAAACTCATCAAGAGTAACCATCAATAGTTTACTCCTCTCAATAGAAATACAACCTCACCTTATTCTTCATGAATCCATGAGCTCCAGAAATTGATCATCTCATGCTAAACCCCAATCTACATTACTGCACTTAACATGAAGTTCTCATGCATATGACCAATGCACCCAAAACACAAAGAATTACCAAACCATTGTTAAAGCTCCAATCATCTGAATCAAGAACTTATCATGACATCATGATCTTTCCATCCCCCTTGGGAGGTACCAGGATCCAAGTGAAGAAACCAATGTCTCAAGAGCAATGCACAATGTCAAAACTCTAATGCATAAGCAAGAGTATACCATGACATAAAACAAACAAGCTTTGAACATGCATCACCTATCAAGCACCACCAACACCTTAGCCAAAGACTCAAAACATCCTCCATGATTCCAAGATGTTGCACATCCTCAAATAGTGTCCATGCAAATGCGAAAGAACCCTTCTGCAGCAACAGGATCTAAGAGTCCCTCCTAGTAACATATGCAACACTAAAGAAGATCATTCACCACCAAGTGATGAACCTATAGTCACTGCTAAAGCTCCCACTAAAACATGACATCCAAGCTTTCCAGGCATCATGACCAAACTTTTACTAATCTGAAAAATCTCCAGGTACAATTGACAACATGTCCATCTAACAATAGTGCCAAGCAACACCATGATCTCCAAATCACGCAAACAACACCATCATTGTCAAAATCTTACACTAAAAAAATGTGTATCAAGCTCTCCATGACATCATGATACACATGCTATAGGTTCCCATAATCGACTATTCAGGTACTCAATGCCATCATTCCTCTCATCCAAAAGCAACCACATCAATGCACAAGTGACCACAAACAAGGTCAACTAATGAAATCTACATTTTCAAAAAAAAAAATAATAATCTTGTGGATCTAGACAGCCCACGTCCCAGTTATCCCACTGCAACTGAATGGGTGATCAATACATACAACTGCATAACTTGTAGATCTTAGTACTGAAACATGCAAACCCATCATCGCAATAGAAAATGCAAAACTGAGATTTTGAAGAGACAAACATTGTAGACAATTTGACTCAAACACTAGACCAAAACCAAATCTGATTTGCCAATCATGTCCACAACTCGAGCACCATAGTCTAGGAAACCAGCAAGAAACACTTACATGTAGAACTAATACTATCTCATCTAGCAACGCCCCAAACTGCCAGGGTCTAGAAAATAGTTTTCAACAGCTCCACAAAAACACAAGTTTTTCTTGACTGTGCAAACCCTGCAAAACCACTATGTTTATAAAACACCCATATCCGCTGCACATCTGGATGACTCAATAATTTGTACACAACCATCATAGTTAACCAGAACAATGGAATAACATGAATATGCATAACCATAGATTCTTTAAATAGAAATCTATAAAACCCTCAATACCAAAGAACATGAAACTAATCCATGCAAGTACAAGGTATCCTTAAAAGGAACAAGTAGTATAGGAACCCCAGGCCCATCCTATACCAATTTCATAACCATCAACATGCACATGCATACGAGAGAGTTAGGCTATTCAGAAGTTTTCAGACCACCTAGAGATCAACTTCATAGCCTTTATGCAATTAGGGTAATAGAGAACAACACCTTCAATCCCAAGTAAAAGCACCTAGCACAAGCACAATACTCCATGGCTGAAAAACAACCCAAGAATTGCCATACCATCAGGGATCCCCTCACACAGACACCCAGTATGAACCATGCTCTACTGCAACACAACCATAAGCATAAACTCGCACCCCTTGCACCATAACCATTCGCTGCCAACTAGGAGCCTCAGACCACATCATTACAATATGATCAACTCCAATTTCTCCATCTTCAATGTCTTTCACACTGTGTGTTGTCTCAAAAGAGCAAGAACTTTTACTCACTAAAGAATCAATTATCAGTTGATTCCTCCAAATTTCTCCAAGCTTGCCAAGCTAAGAAATCTTCATAGGAGAAATGCCTAGAACCAACAACCAGAAGAAGGCTCTGATACCACTTGTAAGGTAAATCAGGTCATCTTAGAATGGAACATCTAAGAATTGTAGTACCTTTGGTGATTTTAATTCCATTAAATTTCCTCAAAGACACATACTACTATGTCACAAAGCAGAAACTGGCATAGTTGATTTCCCTCATTAACTCTTCTGAGAAAAGCATATGCAAAATTAACCAGATTCAACACTTATGCATCGATTCAAATTAAAGAGCCAACCAACATGAAAGAAAAACAAATTATAACATAGATTTACATGGGGAAAACCTTTTCAGGTAAAAAACCCCACCCTACAAAACACTCAACTCAATTGTATTGATCAACAACAACAACAGTTACAATACAATCTCAGAGCTATGCTCTTTTAGAGTTTACATCTTGTCCATCTGGAGAAAGTAGACAACAACATTGTTCAGAATCCTCACATTATTACAGTACCCTCACATAGCAGACAATGTAGATTTGTTTCATTTTACTAGCCCACTCACTCAGCCAGCCTTTTGGCCAGCACACCTCATAGCTTCTCAGGTTCAACCTAGCATTCTCCCTATTGCAATGTTGTGTACATCATATAGTTTGAACACTCACAGATCATTCAAACATCGAACCATCAAACTCTCTAAACCTTCAAACTCTTTCACAGTTTCAAACATTGCAATATATTGCAATAGCCATGACCAATCCATTCTCTATACAACCAATTTAGTTCAACTCCCTCCACAGAGAAACCATCAAACTTATCAAGAATGCAAATGGTTTCCTTCCAAGTCAACAACATCTTCTAATTAATAGCTTACATCTTAGCAGTCAACCAAGAAATCATGCTTTTCACCTTACACTGGGCTACCGCTATGTAGTTTATAGGTTCCCACGGGGTGGTGGTTTACTGTGCTACCTCTAGATAGGTCAAGAGCTTCTCAAGTATGGCTATAATTGCTCTACTACTGGACAGGTCAACAACTCCCACGGTATAAAGGTTTATACCACTACACATCCAGCAAACCCCTATGGTATGGTGGTAACAACCGCACTACTGCCCGATAGATGAGGGACTCCCGCAGTATGGCAGTAACTACACTACCACTGCACATCTAGTGAGCTCCTGCGGTATGGTAGTATCCACCACACTATTGCTGCATAGCTGAGAGGTGCCTGTGGTATGGCAGTAAGCGCACCACCACAACCCAATGTAAAGACACCTGCGATATAGAGGTAAAGGCATAAACAAACCACTTATGAATTCTTTGTTGCTTGGTGATAATATTAGGGTTTCTACCAGTGAGTTTGAGACACATATTCTCAACAAAAACATTACAACATCAATCTGGATCAAAATATGATCATGAAATGTGCAGATTGATGCAAAGCAATGCATCCTTAGTTCTAATTAGGAGGGTTAATCACCCCTAACTTCCCTTTGAGATATTCAAAATTATCCTTAGGAAATGACTTTGTAAAGATATCTACAATCTACTCCTTAGTAGGCACATACTCCAATCCGACTTCCTTTTCACTTACCTTCTCTCAAAAAGTGAAATTTGATAGATATATGCTTGTTCTTTGAATGTAGCACCACATTCTTAGAAATGTTAATAGCACTTGAGTTATCACAAAATATAACAATAGGCTCATCATACACAACTCTAATATCCTTCAACATCTATTTCATCACAATACTTGAGTATAATTATTAGTAGTAGCAATGTATTTTGCCTCTACAGTAGATAAAGAAATAGCATTCTGCTTCTTACTCAACCATGAAATCAACTTTTTTTCCCAAGAAAAATGCTCCACCACTAGTACTTTTCCTGTTATTCACATCTCCTGCCTAATCAACATCAATAAAGGCACTCAAAGAAAGATCATCATCTTTAGGATACCATAGACCAAAATCAACTGTCCCTTTCAAGTATCTAAAAATTCTCTTCACAAAGAATCACATGAGATTCTTAGATCACTTTTGAAATTCCAAAGAACAATACACATACAACAATCATGATATCGTGCCTAGTTTGGAGTCAAAATAGCAATCCACCAATCATTGATCTATATCTTGTTTGATTTTCCTTTGTAGAATCATCATCAGTTGTCAACTTGCATCCGTTCACCATGGGTGTACCAACAGGCTTCGAAACTTCCATACCAAATTTTTTCAGCCATTCCTTCACATAATTGGACTAAGATATAAAGATCCCTTTATCGAATTGAGTAATTTGCAATCCCAAGAAGAATTTCATCTCTCCAATCATTGACATTTCAAATTCATTCTGCATCTCATTAGAAATCTTCATGCACAAGCTATTATCTCCTCCAAATATGATATCATCAACAAAAAATTCCACAATCAAATCTTTATCATCATTCTTGAAATACAGATTACTATCAGCAATACCTTTGTTAAATCCAAGTTTCACCAAGTACTTATCCAACTGGCATACCATGCTCTAGGGGCTTGCTTAAGACCATACAATGCTTTCTTCAATTGACACGCCATATCTTCCTAATCAGTCAACTGGAATCCATCAAGTTGCTCAACATATACCTCTTCTTCCAATTCACCATTTAGAAAAGCAGACTTGACATCCATTTACTAAACCTTGTAGTCTTTATAAGCAACATAAGCAAGAAACAATTTCACAGCTTCAATTCTAGCAATAGGGGTAAAGGTTTCTTCAAAATCAATACCTTCCATTTGAGAATATCCCTTACAAACCAGTCTTGCTTTGTTTCTAACCACTTCACCTTGTTCATTCAAGTTGTTTCTAAAGAACCATTTAGTTCCAATTACATTCTTATCCTTAGGTTTGGGAACAAGAATCCAGGTATCATTCTTCTCAATATGCTGCAATTCCTCTTTCATTGCTTCAATACAATGCTCATCTTTGCATGCTTCATTCACATTGTTAGGCTCAATTTTTGAAATCAAACAATACTCTTTTGCAAAATTTTTCCTAGTCTAGACACCTTTGTTCTTATCACCTATGATGTGATTTTCTGAATGATTCAATCTCACATACCTTAGAGTCTTCTTAGAATGTTCTTAAACTTCAGGTTCTTCTGATCTCTCTTCTGTTCTTCCATCAGTTTCTCCTTCTTCTTGATTTTCTTGATTCTCAGAATGATTTGAACTTGACTTGCAGTCTGACCTTGCTTTCCTTTTCTTATACTATCATTATGATCATCAGAATCATATCCACAGGTTCTGGATAGTGCAGTTATGTCTTCATCAACCTTAACATTTGCACTTTCAACCATTTTCTTCAATCTTTTATTGTAACACTGGTAGGCCTTACTTTTAGAAGCATAACCCATAAAGATTCCTTCATCACTCCTAGCATCAAACTTTCCTATATCTTCATCTCTTTTGATATAACACTTGATTCCAAAGATTTTGAAATATCTAATAGTTGGATTTTGACTAGTCCATAGTTCAAAAGGAGTCTTACTAGTATCACCTTTGATTTGTACCCAGTTAAGTGTGTACATAACAGTACTCACAACTTCTATCCAGTAGATATGAGGCACATTTCCTTCCAACATCATGGTTCTAACCACATCTAGAACTATTTTTTCTTCCCTTCCACAACTCATTCTATTGAGGGGTCTCAGGTGTAGATAATTGTCTCTATTCCATGCCTTTCACAAAAATAATTAAACTCACCGTATGAAATTGCCCTATTTGATCTCGCACTTAATCTTCAAACCAAATTTCTATCTCAACCATAGCCTTTTAAGATCCCTCGAACTTTTCCAAAGCTTAGATTTCTCCTTAAGAAAGTAGCCTACATCATCCTTGAATAATCATCATCATTAAGCAACATGAAGTATCTATAACCTCTTTGTAAACTTTAGTTCTAGTAGGACCACATAAATTAGTAATATGCACAAGTTCAACAATCAATTTGAATTTTTCTGTTTACTTCGAAATGAAATTCTTGTTTTCTTTCCTAACTGACATTCTTTGCATATGGCATTAGTAGGTTTCATTAGCTTAGGAAGATCTCTCACAGATTTAGTGGAACTTATCTTGACAATGTTATCAAATTTAACATGACACATTCTCCTATGCCATAACTAACTCTCATCAACTTGAGCAATCAAACAACTTTTACTATTAGCATTCAGATGAAAGATATTACCTTTTGTTTGTGTACCTAATGCAATCACATTTCCAAAATTTCCCAATATTTTGCACTTACCATGCATGAACTGAATATTTTATCCCTTATCAACCATCTGACCAACACTCAAAAATATTATGCTTCAGACCTTCTACATATAGGACATCATTAGTATTATGCTTACTATCAAGAGAAATGCATCCTCTGCCACAAATCACACCAGTTGTATCATCACCAAATCTCACAAAACCACCATCATACCTCTCTCCAAATTCACAACTTATTTCTTTTATCTCTCAGACACCTAAAAATGACTTCCAGCTCCGCAAGCTTCATTTTTAACCACTTTCGCCCTAGCATACTCATGTCATTTAATTATGTCCCTTGTCCACATTTCTCCGACTATTGATTAAATAATTCATGATTATTTACCAATTCATGTCATTTATTCTTCATGATTATTAAATAAATTTTAATTCGATTTTATTAAATATGTCATTAATTGCCTTGCCTTTCTTTTAATTAAATAAATTTCTTTAATTTATTTAATTTCCCTTTTGCATTTAATTATTCTGATTATTAAATAAAATGAATTACATTTATTTATTTAATACATCACTAATCGCCTTTAATTAAATAAATTCATTAATTTATTTAATTAATTAATTCATTCCAAATTACAAATAATTAAATTTAATTATTTAATTGCCAATTTAATATTCTCTCATTTTTAAATAAATGAAATTATTTAAAAATGTCATACAATCTTAATTGCCGGCCCTTTTTGATAAATAATTCTGAAAAAAATATTATTTATTATCTCAGTCCATGATTTGGAATTAACTTTAATTCAAATTGCACATCTTCCAAAAAATCGCTACCTAGCATTCTTGATTTTTCAAATCTTATCTTTTAGTCCACATCTTATCTCTTTTGATTTTTTTCTCGGTCTTGCAAATCAAAAGTAGCCTTATCTTATTGATTTTCAAAATTCGACTTTCTAATTAATTTGTCTCATTTATTCTCTCCAATCACGATCCGATTTTATTCTCGACTGCTCGACAAAGATTTTTCCCTAACCCTAATTAGATTCTTCGTGTTAACCGATCGCTCATTTCATCGGCTCCTGGGTCCGTCTCTAAATGGCCTTTTCTAT
>VDFB02201240.1:0-21437 GCA_007258455.2 Sequoia sempervirens | reverse complement strand
GGGGCATTTTTAGGACAGAAAGAGAATCTCATAGAGCATGCCATATATTTCATTAGCAAAAACATTCAAGGCCCTGAATAAAACTATACTATCACAGAGAAAGAATTGCTAGCAGTTGTGTATGCCCTAAACAAGTTTCAACATTATGTCACTGGTTACCAAATATTTGTCCATACAAATCATGCAACAATAAGTTACCTCATGAATAAGCCTGCCATATCTGGCAGATTAGCAAGATGGATCATATTGTTGCAAGAATTTGATATCACAGTTATTGATAAGCCAAGCTGGGCTAATGTGGTGGTTGATTTCTTGTCAAGACTTTAAACAACTACACCTGCCACCCCTGAGGTAATTGATGATAGCTTTCCTGATGAACATTTATTTTCTATTGCTGCTCAAACTCCATGGTATGTAGATATTGCAAATTATTTAGCAGCTAACAAGATCCCAGCCCACTTCTCACCAAAGGAAAGGCAATTGTTGGTAGAGAAAAGTTTTAACTTTTCATGGATTGCAGACTGTTTATTTTACACAGGACTTGACCAAGCCATGAGAAGGTGTGTTAGGGAAGATGAGACCTATGACATTTTTCATTCCTGTCATGATGAGCCATGTGGTGGGCACTTTGCAGCCAAGAGAACATCTATGAAAGTGCTTGCTACATGATACTATTGGCCCACACTACACAAAGATGTTGCAGCCTACAACAGAAAATGTGACAGATGTCAACACATGGGGAGACCAACAAGGTCTAATGAAATTCCCCTGTATCCTCAAGTGGTAGTCAGTCCCTTTCACAAGTGGGGCATGGATTTTGTTGGGCCTATTGATCCTCCATCCAATGGGAAATCATACATTTTGGTTTGCACTGATTATGTAACTAAGTGGGTGGAAGTGAAAGTAATGACACATGCCCATGACAATAAAGTTGCTGAGTTCCTATATGAGTAGATTTTTACTCGGTTTGAAGTCCCAAGGGAACTTGTTACTAATCAAGGAGATCAGTTTACATCAAACTTAATCACTGCATTGATGAATGATTACAAGATCAGGCATAGAATGTCTATCCCCTACCACCCTTAAGCCAATGGTCAGGTAGAGGTTACCAATAGAGAAATTGAGACAATCCTTACTAAGATAGTACAATTACACAAGAAGGATTGGAGTAGTCACCTTCATAAAGTAGTCTGGACCTATAGGACAACATGGAAAACAACTACAGGGTTCACTCCTTTTGAGTTACTCTAGCACCTCCAGAAGGGTCTGCAACCTCCAGAGCCTCCTAGAGCACTCCCTACACAACACAAGAAAAAGAAAAAGAGAGTACAATCTACAAGTAGGGAAGTAGAGCAAGAATCATCTGCTCCTGGAGTGCTTAGTCCTGTAGCTTCCACACCAAATCCCTCTACCCAAGTACAAACTAGGTCTGCTGGTAGAAAAGAAAAAGGGAAAAAGAAGGTATGAGAGTCATCTAGGGTAGAAAAAACCCCAGAATCTGACCCTCATGTTCAAAAGTGAAAATGTTCTACTCCACTCTTTCCTATAGGATCTTCCCTTATAGCAGTTTCTCCTGTAGCAACGCCTATTGCCACTGCAGTTTCACTATCATCTTCTCCTGCTGAGTCTAAATCCTCTAGGCAGGTTAGAAAGAGGAAAGCCATGAAAGTATCTCTTGCAGCTGTTCCTTTAGAAACATTGCCAAAAAGAGTTTCATCAAGGAAATAGCGTAAAGTTACCTCAACCTTTGTTCAACCTAAAATTATAGTAATTCTTGAGGAATCTGAAGAATTCAGTCATGATGTTTCTCAGAATGTATCTGAGAATGTTCCACAAAGTCCATCTGTTATTCCTGGGGAAGTGCAAACTGAGACAGTGGAAGTTAAGGAAGCACAACATGGTAGTGGTAATGAAAGGGGGATGCCAAGTCTTGAATCCATCCCTGTGTTTGTTCCTGCAACATAAGGCCAGTTCATACTTTGTTTCTTAGTAATAGTTGTCATGATTTATGTTTTTATTAAGTTATACTTAAGTTAAGAAGACTTTACATTACATTCCTGCAGCATAAGTAGAATTCCTTCCAAGCATTTATTTCTGGTAAATTAGACTTAAATCGGTTCTTAGTGCATTACATGTCGCCCATTTTAAGCATACGCCCCCGTTTGACAATGTAAATGAACGACCATAAGAAGAGAAAAGAATACCCGCCGAATGTCCAATTCCTGTGTTAGAATTTCATGACTTTTATATCCTTTTTGTGGAAATCGCCATTCATCGTAGCTTGAGGATTCAAGGTATTTGGGTGCAAGAGAGGACTATCCTTAGCGAACGTGATCATCCTGACGCAAGCGGAACACCGCTTGGTCATAATGAAGGTAATGAAAGTTGCACCACTTTTGCAACTTTATGACCGCTTGCATCCGCAATCAACTTTTCCCCTCCATCAAAGTCACTATAGGAAAATGCTCAGATAGTTAAAACCCAGGAGAAGTTTTTGTAGATGGTCCCAACACTTATCTCATATAACCTTGACAAAGAAACCGTGAAGCATCACTTCGCCTCCTCGATAAATAGAACTTCAAATATTGTTGCCTTTAGCACTTTGACTCTTAAGCAAAACTAGTGGGCAACATAGTTAACTTTCACAAACTTGGTTTGAAGTACTCATTCTTTTGTGCATTTAAATGGATTTTTAAGCCTTCCAATTCTAAAAGTGACCTCTAAATAACTTCAAACACCTTAACTATCTCATTCTTATTCATTTGTTTTGCAAACAAGCATTTTCATTCCAAGAGGTTGAGCTTTCATTTTTGCTTGTTGGATTGAATGCGAACTATGACACAAATTTCTTTTTTCAAAAATTTTTCAACAACATTGAACTAAGAATTTATCACACATCTTCTAAGAAACAAAGGAGTACCACAAACTAAAACACATTACACTTTGGTTCTCACTGACTTGATGTACTCTTCAACATCTCTCTTCTCTAAAAGTGACCTCTAAATCAATTCAAACACCTTAACTACCCTAAAAGTGACCCTAAAAGTGACCTCTAAATCACTTCAAACACCTTAAATACCTCATTCTCAAGCATTTTCATTCCAAGAGGCTGAGCTTTCATTTTTTCTTTCAAAGAAAAATCTTCCTATGCCACTGTTACACTGCACAGGTAAACCAGGTTTTGTATTGTGGACCTATATTAAGCTACCACTCTCAAGTACCAATGTAACAATGATACAAAATAACTTTTGAGACTACAAGAAGACATCTGATAACTCTTGAGTGTACTAAAAGAATTCTTATGATTTTTGAAGAATGCTGATAACTCTACTGTAGGAAGGTGATGTGAGATTGCTTAGCGATGAAAAGCTTGAACATCTTATGAGGAAGTCATTCCAATGAAAGAAATGATCAAGCGTGAAGTCACAACTTGCAGCCATGGAACTGAACCTACTAAACCTGAAGAAGATGGTTGTGTTGCTGACTAGAAGAGCACCTCTAGATGGTTGTGTTGTTGACCGGAAGAGTACTTAAAGATTTAGAGGGAGCCTACTGAACCTAAAGAAGATGGTTGTGTTGCTGACCGGAAGAGTACCTCTGGATGTTGTTTCAGTTGAGGTCTGTGATGAACACTTGTACACACCATAGTATGGTTGTAGCCATTATGGTTGATATCGTGTTGAGGCGATATCTAATATCACGATGAGATGATATTCTTCTTTTCACTTATGGTTGTAGCCATAGTACTAGGAATGGCAATGAGGTGATTTTCCTTGTGTAGCGGGAAGTATCCTCCCTAGCTGAGAAGGAGTGTTGATGATTATTACAATGTTAGTCATATCCTTCCAGCGATCTCCTCTACATAAGTATAAATTAAATATAGCCAAAGCTATTTAATTTATATATATATATATCAATTTATGATTAATTCTAATTCATCAAGAGATATGAGTTAATGAAGAGGTGCATTTATGAAGAGGCCAACATGCTTGAGGCATGATTTATGTCAAATAATATTTATTATTTTATGAAGGCCGACTTCTATCTTGGAGGCACAATCTTTGAGGAGGCACATTCTTTTTGGAGGCCAACCTATAGTGTGAAGAGTCGCATCTCTCTTAGCTTCTATATATATTAGATACATTTCATTGTTTTGAGACATACATTTTTCATACATTCCATTTCATATCAAGTGTGAGTTAGTGAGAAACTCTTCAAGCGCAGATCGAGTTATTGTGAGAAGGTTGAGGATTATCATTTGAGAATTACATCATTGTATTAATGTGTTGGCATCAGTCTTTGGTGCATATTATTAGGCCTCATTATCAGCCTTTATTATAAAGGAGTTTCTATTGTGATTCAATAATATAAGTGATATTATTGGTTGGTTTTTTCTCCCTCAAGAGGAGGGTTTTCCCAGGGTATCTACTATGTTATTGTGTTTGATTTAGAATTAATTTTCTGTGCATTAAATCCGATCATAAAACTAACACAAGTAAATGGCTGCATAGCATGTGGAATGAGGGGGCAACATGCCTGAGACCCCTTTAAAGTTTGTTTGAGTGATTTCTTTCCATTTTTTGTGATTTTTGTGCCAGGTTTCCTCAAAGAAATGTGGTCTCATACAATTCCATGACAAGCTAATGCAATTGATAGCTGCTCCTAGTTATTAGTTATGTAATGTGAAGTAATTGCATAACTGCTTAGGTTGACTTTGTAAAAACTATACTGTTATTGAATTTTTTTCATCTATCAACATCTAGTTGTTACTTATGAAATGTGAAGTAATGCTTTGAGTTTGAAAGATGTGCAATGAAATGTAATCAACAATATGAATATAAACTACATAATATTTAACCATTCTTTTTATGCTATTATACATTGATATTTAACTATTGCTCACTTGATTAAATTTTCAAAGAATTTAATCATGCACATGAGGAGGAAATTAAATTTCGATTGTCAACTTCTATTTATATCAAATTATCCAATAATCAAGTGTATGTCCATATACAAAAATGGCATCAATGCCAACTCAAACAAAGTTTTACAATATGTGGCATATGCCATCTCGGTATCTATTCAATATTTACATGCCAAAATGTCTATCTCTCATCCTAAAACTACTAGTGGATCATCAAAATGGAGAGCTCTTGAAGCACTCATTGGCTCAAGGTAGTTAACAAGAAAAGTCAAACCACAATTGAGATTAGTTATACTATATAATTTAAAATTGAATAATTAACATAAAAATCAATACACATTGAATTATAATTGAACTCTAAAATTGAAATCTTGATTACCTAAAATATACATCTCTTTGAAGGGTCAAGAGTCTTAGAATATACCCCTCTCAAAGAACTAACCAAACCAACTTTTGTAACATCAATCTATATATGTGAAAAAAAAACCATGAAATTGATCCAAGTAAGCATAGAATTGTCAGTAATAAGAACATATTTACCTAGCACAAAATAAAATAAACACATACCTCTTTAGGCTGATCTTTTTCTCTATCTCCTTTAGGTGTTTCAACACCTCCTCCTTCAAGTTTTGTGGCACTTATCAATAATGATGTATAGCTCACAACCGCCTGTACATAAAAATGACAAGTACATATGAAACTACAAATCTATGTCAATGTATGCATAATCAATAAAATATCTTATAAATCTCAATTCAATCAAATTTGAGTTCAATTACCTTTCCCTTATCTAACATTGTGCATCCATATTCTGGAGAGCGTCGCACCTCGCTCGCACTAGGTGTTTCCTACAAGCAGAGAATAAGAGAAACATATAAGTTAATATATAATTTCATTAATGACAAGCAAGTATACAATAAAAAAAATGTAAATTAGTGAGTGCAAAAATACATACTGTGTGCATCTCGAGGCCAAATGAAATGGCCCTAAGGGTTCTATCAGTCACCCATGTGAGCTCCTCCTTAGACATTAATTGTTAAATAGACCATGTAAATAAATATTAGTACTTGGTACTATCTCTTATTAATATTCATTTAAAAAAAAATGCAAATTATGAATTTACACCTTAAATGTTACCTGTGTAACTACTCTAATGTCCACCTCTCTAGTAGGAGAGGACTCTATAGGGTGTGCTCCACTCCCCTATGTGTGATCTGCTATAATTTCCACATCCTGGATGTCATAATCAGAAGTGTCTAATGGCTGCTCAGGGGGTTGTACAATAGGACCCAAACATATTTGCTGGCATGTATTGCAAATATGTGGCACACAAATATGTGGAACCGAGGAGGATGATGTAGCAGCACTGGATCCATCGCCAAGATCACTAGACTGTGGCTAAGCTATTGAAGAAGCATGGGAAACCAAAAGACCACTCAAAGAGTGAATGGCCTGGATAGTTTGTGTGGCTGCATCCTCCGTAATATCTGGATGTTGTACTAGAGGTGGTGGAGGAAGGGGAGGACGTGGAACATGTGGGCACCCTAATAATTTGAAGGTTCTCGTCCTAGGCATACCTCCACCACTCGAAGGCTGGCTTAATAAAGAAAGTAATTGACATGATTCCCAACAAAAACTCAACATAATTTTTAATAAATCCAGGCAGAGCATCATGATATTACAGGATGACAAAACCATACACCAACGATCCCAAAAGTTATCTACTATGCCCCTATGCGTGCACCATTTTATAGAAAGTTTTGGTTTGTTAACATTAACTGGCAAATCAGTGCTAGGGTTGATAAATAAAGAGGCTATTTGGGCTTTTGTTATTTGGAGATCTTTCACATCATCATAATATAATCCACATGCATAATATTGCCTCATGGTTTCTCACCACGAATGAAATACATTATGTTGGTTGGAGAGGGTTTCTACATTTGTATTTATTCCTATCAATGTGGTTGACATACAGGATAATCGAGGGATTTTCTTATAAACATCACAAATGCCCCTCAAATGCTCCAATTTTTCATGAATTAAGTCTTCAATTGATGGCTGCGGAGGTGGTGGAGCATTTGGCATTTCTGCATTTTGATTTTCACCTGGTGGATTTTCATTCTCAACTGGTGGAATTTGTGCATTCTCATTCTCGATAGCCATAATCCCTGATTAAAGTTAAAAAATAATTAATCTAAAATTAGACAATATAAATGAAACACTATTTTTAAATCAAAATACATTAAAAACATTCATTTTTTTTAATCAAAATCCATTCTAAACTCAATTGTTTCATAAAAATTCAATCAAAAACCCTATTTTGAAAAAAAATCCACACAAAACATTCATTTTTTTAATCAAAATCCATTCTAAATTCAATTTTTTCATGTAACTAATCAAAACCCCATTGTGAAAAAACCACAAAATATCTATTTTTAATCAAACGATTCGAACTCAATTTCACAAAATTCAATCAAAACCCTATTTTAAAAATCAATAAAAACTATATATGAAATTATTCAAATCTAAATAAAAATTGAATCAAATCAAATAAAATAAAAAAGCTTACCTTTCCAAATTGGATTTTTCCCAAATCAGATATCCATTATGCGAAGAAGCAATGCACTGTGCGCCCTCGGGTTCTTCACTGTCAAATAACTTCAAAACAACAACTTTCTTTATATATGCTTTTTACAAATCAAATATCCGATTTGTAAAACTAGGTTTGGTGTTTGGTATGGTGACACCCGAGCCTACAAAAAGTCAACACGTTCTTTTTGCATTTTTCGGTCGGTGAAAGACGTGTTTTTTCCTCATTGCCACTTTTTGGCCCACCATGATCCTGCACATATTCGACTTATAAACTATATAATATTTGATAAAGAGGAATATGTTTCTTCTTCTTATTTTTCCTCCTCCTCCTCCTCCTCCTCTTCTTCTTATTATTATTCTTCCTCCTCTTCCTTTTCTTCTTCATCTTCATCTTCTCTCGATGCAGCGCAGCAGCAGGAATGATCCTGACGTGAAATGCCTGATTTGATGCAGCGGATCCAGCAGCAAGATCCGATGATCTGACGATCGATCTTTGTAATACCAGACGCCCAATGGTTGGAACCCCCGCATTGGGGAGTTGTTGCAAGGTGTATGCCCTTGGTCTCCTTGTGCTATGCAACACAATGCTTGGGTTCATTAAATGTCTTAATTGCCTCCCATGTATTCATAACTCTAGCAATTGTATCGGGAATTAACAAGTCAAAATTTTGGTGCAACGCCAATCATATTTGCAACTCCTCCTCCTCCTCCTCCTCATCTTTCTCTTCCTCCTCTTCTTCCTCCTCTTACTCTTCCTCTTCTTCTTCCTCCTTTTCATATTCTTCCTCTTCATATTCCTCCTCTTCCTCTTCCTCTTCCTCTTCCTTTTCCTCTTCCTCTTCCCCCTCTTCCACTTCCTCTTCTTCCTCTTTCTCTTCATTTTCATCTTCCTCTTCCTCTTCCTCCTCTTCCTTTGATTATTTATGATTAAAATATTCACCCAAAATAATTAAAAATCTTTCTTTGCATTGTTATTTCATATTGTTTATTTGTTATAAATTTGTTAGATAGGCCATACTTAGCTAGAGGATATCTAGATTTGTATGGTAGATTATTTGTAATTAGAACACAACACTAGTTGTTAGATGGCATGGTGATTATGGAGATCTTCTATAATTGCTAGTATCATGAAGGGTAGGGCCAATTCTAGTTGGAAGGTAATTTGGAGACATTGGTCTATGGTTGGAGGAAAATCACTAAATGATGCTCTTCCTCTTGTAATTAAGATGTTGAAGACTTGGCTTATCAAAGACAGTATTTAATAATATTTAATATCAATTGAGATTATATTAATGATATCGTACTTTATAATATAGAGTCACAATCTTGTTATGTGTTGTATTATTAATGATTGTAAGTATTTCACTCAAGATTATGATGATGTATTTTGAAGTGAATTGTTAAATAAGACTTATAAACTATAATATTTGATAAAGAGGATTATGGTCAATTCATGTAGTGTTAGAGAAAATAACCCAAGAAAAACATCTGCAGCATAAACCTTCATGAATGAGCAAGAGAAGAACACAAGCTATTTCACCAAAAGATATAATAAAAAATGAGATGAATTGCATATTGTACAAAATTCCTTAAAGAGGCATGAAAGGTGGGTGACGGGTGAGAAACTTCCTAGCATGGGAAAAAATACTCAAAAAGAAAATGCACAATTAATCCTAAGTTAAAAACTTAACTCACTAACACCCCCCTTAAGTGAAAAATTAGGAGGAATGAAGATGCAGAAAATAAATACAAAAATGAAAAAATACAATATGGGCTCCGTCTACACAACCACACTAGGTACCCATTTACAATGCAATCTCTCACAAGCGGAGAAAAGGAGAAAATCCCTATGGGAAAAACCACTCTACAAAAGAGAGCAAAGAAAAATGAAACAAGATGCGTGGATGGAGGACTCAATCAAACCCCCCAAGGACTACATACATTATGTACATACAATCAATTATCCACCCATAGGAAGAAAAAAAGGAGATATCATATCCCCCCATAATGAAGAAGATCCAATACCAATGAAGTATGCCTAAAAACAAAAGATCATCCAATGCCTACAAGCAACACCTCTTCTCTTAGGAAGAAACAAGTCCACTAGGTGATGAAGAAGCCACTCCATGTCCAACTGAACAGAGGAAGGAAATCTCCAAATAGAACAATCCACCACATAATCATGATCAAAAGAAACCAAGAAATGTGACGAATCAAATGAAAGTGAAGGCTCAACAATGTCAACCTCCAAGGACAATCTATATGTATCAACTGCCATGCCAGGAAACTGTCATCAAAGACCTGAGAGAAATCCCCTCAAGTATATCTCTCAAATCTACAAGATGAGACTCCATAAACAAATATGAGATTCCTACCAAATACTCATCCAATAAAACAAGATGAGGGATCAAAAATATCCTGTTGTGCTGCAAGATCAACCTCTTCAAAGCAATAGGAGATGTATCAACACTAGTCTAAAGAACTCTAAAGATCAGATGACCAATCTCCCCCGAGGAATTGTTGGCAACACTAGCAAGAGGGATGCGTGGAACATAGTCATCATAATCAACAAAGTCAGAGAAGGTATACAGATGGGACTTGTTGATTCCAAAAATTGGCAAGGTAACAACCTTTATGGGAAATTCAATTAATGGGGAAACCAATTGCTCTAAACTGAGTGACCTCCAAGTTTTAAAGAAGTCATCTTCTTTTGTATTTGGGGTTTTGGAATGGGAAAAGGAAGGAGATATAAAAAATAAAAATCTAACTAAGGCAATGCACCAAGGTATAGATATAGTCACAGTAAATCTATCTTTAGGGATGTGATTTAAGGGTCCAATCAACAATCTGCTAAGTCCTAGAATAACATAAATCAAAGATGAAAACCTGAACAATTTATTCAATGAAAAAATAATTCCCATATTCATTTACTAAAAAGAGATTCAAAGACATGGTCTAAACCAACAAACTTGTATTTAGAATTATAGTCTAATTTCTGCAAATAAAAACTCAAAGTACAATAATGGCATTGTATAATGCTTTATCAAATAGCTTAAGAAAATAGAAAGGCCAGTGGCATAGTCTATGAGTCTCATATAATGATCTAAAATAGTACAAAAGGCTTGGTGTCTTTTCCCTATTTTTATGTATCTTCTAAACTCTTTTTCGGAAGGAAGAAACAATATATATAGATAAAAATCCCACCGTTTGGCAAGCTAGTAATAGAAAAGATCCCATATCATGAGAAATGATGCTTCCAGAAATGATTCTCTCATCCGTTGCAACAAATTATATTTAGGCCATGGAATGTACTTGGTCTCAAAACATATACATCCCCTTCGAATCATGGTAGTGGTCCTAGAAAAATGTTGTGTAGACATGTGTCATTCACCCACAAAGATAGTTTAGAATACGTGGTAATTTGGTAGGGCACACTACTCAGTCTTGCCTTCCCTTTGATGAAGTCCCCGCAAAAGAGACACGTGGCAATAGATTAGGGCTCGTTCGTTGATTCCTCCCCTTGCAATAAAAATCCCCCGTGGTGAAGACACGTGGAGGCAGTCTCTACCACCAGTGTTGTCTATGGGGTTTGCCAAAAAATGTATGTAGAGGGATGCTATGTGGCACATGGATGAGGCCTGATTGAAAAGTGAAGGGGAGTAGCCTTGAACTGTCGATGGTGTTGACACGTGGAAGCATGGTAAAAGCCGGTAGGAGAGGGAAGGAAGGATCCCCTTAGAGGAGCACCTGGCGGACACGTGGTGGTAGCAAATGAAGTTCTAAATAGATGAGGCATGGACTGGTACTTAGAAAGAATAAAACCACCCAGAGGGAGCTTGAGGAATTAATATTAATAGTTTTTGGTGACTACCAGGGGCATTTCTCCTGTGGAAAGAAGAACCCAAAATTTTTCTGGCTTGCAGACTAGAGTCCTATCTATTGGGCGAGGTAATCAAAGCTTAGAGAGAGCAACCTGCAAAGGTAGCCAGTTGACCTCAAATGGTGTCGATATGTTGCATAGATTCTCTTACGCTCTGCTTAGATCGATCATTTCTTTGTAAGGAAGCATCGTGGATAAACCGGCCCCGAACTCGAGTTGGAAGAGCAACCATGCAATTTGATGAGTGACGTCTTCAATATCTACTATAGTAGGAGGTTGAGTGAAGCTTTGGAAAGTGGATGTGTCTTGCTGCTTCTCTTCTATCTTTTCCACAATCTGTTCTGCAGTAGCCACTGATTTGTTGGAAAGAAACGGGGAGGGTAAGCCC
Source organism: Sequoia sempervirens (assembly GCA_007258455.2). NCBI lineage: Eukaryota > Viridiplantae > Streptophyta > Pinopsida > Cupressales > Cupressaceae > Sequoia > Sequoia sempervirens. The sequence goes on along the minus strand of VDFB02201240.1, from coordinate 9,653 downwards.
ATCTAGGTTAGCTAGGAGAACCTAGCCCGCATGTTATTCATGGTTCAGTCCAGTGTGGTAGCACACTCACTAGCATGGAGGATGGTCATGTGGAAGTGGATAAACATGTTCGCTATTTTGGTAGTAGCCTTCTGATCCTTGATTCTTGTGTTTGCTATGTCCTCATTCGAGACCATGTATAGCTTATCCAACAATTTTTTCACCTCAGGAACCTTCTCCATAATGATTTGTGGGAACCACTCAATTGTTTCATGAAATTCCCTTCCTAAACTTGTCGAGCCTCTGCCATAAATTGGAGCGTCGACTGAAAGGTTAGGCAGAAGGCCTTGACTTTATCCTAGTATGAAACATATAGTTGTTTGGCCATCAGAAGGAGATTTGGCTGGGTAGCAAGGGCTTGGGGAAGACTCCTCAAAGAGTTGATCTTTGCATCTTTTGAACTAACATCCTATGTCAATTCCACAATCCTTTTGTTTGTGGCCAAAAGTTTCTCTTACAAGGCCCTCCATTCGGAAAGCCATTTTTCTTCAGCCCAATTTTTGTTTGTTGATTCCCTTTCGAGGGATAACTTCATCTCCTGGAGTTCCTTCTCCAATTGAGCCTTTCGGTCCTCAAATTTTGCATCCTTTTGTTGTATTTTTTTCTCTAATTGAGCGCGTTGATGGTCAAAATCCTCATTTTTTCATTACATCTCCTACTCCGTTCAAGCCAACTAGTCCTAATATTCTTGGTTTTTCTGTTGAAGGTCAGCAACCAAGTTGGGATCATAGGATTGGAACTCACAAGTTCCTCTTAGATTTTAGCTTACTCTTCCTACACTTTCTTTAATAAGCGTGCAATTTCTGCATCCTTTTCCTTTTCCCTCACCAAAAGGACCTCAACTCTCTCCTTAACAACTTTTAGCTCTTCTTCTCTCTTCTTTAGCTAGTGACCAAACTTGAGGAAGTCAGTGGTCACCACTTGCTATATCTCCTCCATGAGCTCAACTTTGTCTTGTGGCTAAGCTATACTCAAATCGAGTCCCATGACATACATGTTGTAATTGTCGGGTTGCACTTCCCCCTATGGTTTGATGATGGTCAGATACATGGTCCCAAAATGCAGCGATTGTTGGGCCTCATTGAAAATAGTCTATACCTTTGGCTCTGTTGGCTTTTTAGCATCCTTGGCATTTTACTTCTAGATCCTGATAGCCCGTGCTTGTTTTGTTTTATTGCCCTCCCACATAAATTATGTTGGTGACCTAACTAGCCCACTTGCGAAAGGTGCATCGGGAGGAAAGGTGAAAGGGAACAAGAGGGTAGTAGTTCCAAATGTTTTCTTCTTTGGAAGATTGACTATTTGTGGGGAGAATGGAGGAACATACCAAATCCTAGTTTGTGATCTAGCGGGAGGACTCATGGGAAGTGATGGCGGTAGTGGATTTGTGGCAGATTCCATCTGCTGGGCGAACCTGGTCAAGGCCAATATGGTAGTAGCAATAGGGGTATCAATGGCAGCCGTGTATGCAAAGGGTGAAGCAATAGTGGATGTGAAGTAGGAAGTGGCAAAAGGTGGAAATGTCCATAGAGGAGTCAAGGAAAATGGTCTCACCTGGGAGAACTGGGAGAAACCTCCCACAACCATTGCAACAAAAGTGGAAAAAGAAGGGTTGACACTTGAAGTGAGGGGCATCGTGGACACATCAGGAGGGATTAAAGATTGTGAAGGAAGAGAAGGAGTGAAACTTACCTACGATGTAGATGATTGCAATCATTGGCTCATAGTTGGATCCATGCTTCTTGCGGGCCCTAGGCTTTCGATGGGCTCCTGTGAACCCTCTTCTTTAGTTGTATCTATGCGTTGCCTCTTGTTGGGTGGAAAGTCTTCCACCTATACGGTCTCTGAATGTTGTTGTTGGGATGTTCTTGCCCTTCTTGTAGTCTAGGTGTGTGTACGTGAGGCTCCCAACTATGATATATTCAGCCGCACATTTGAAGAAACCTTACTAGGCTGCTTCTACGCTTTTTCTTCCTATTGTGCTAGGGCCATCTGTACTTCTTATTATTTCCCCTTTCCCTTCTCTGTATGTGTTTCGGCCTCATCTGGGTTGACATATTCATCACCACTTGCGTTAGAATCAATATCTGTGTCATCCCACAATTTATCAAATCTTTCATCCATCTCTATGCTCTGATAACGAGCATTAAGGCGTTGGATTTCTTGTTAGTAGATCCAAAAATCCCTGATTCTTTTCCCACTCCAGTTTTCTTTCCTTGAAAACTCATTGCAAAGGGCGGACCTTAGTGGGTGCTTCTGATTATGCTTTGCTAACTGGAGGTAGAATTTAAGCCATGGCAGCTTACTATCCTTGATAGGAATATAGGCTAAGTCTACCAACAGATCGTCATGCTCCTCCATCAGACTCCGTCACTTTTCCCAATATGGCTGGGGGAAGTGGGTTACCTTGATGAATTTGTTACCTAAGTCATTGAAGGGGTTGTACTACCATTTGTTGAAGGGGTTGAGCCAACTTTTCTTCTAGCAACTTATGTGACTGCTTTTTCGCCATTACCACCCATTTAAAAGTTAGTAGGCATTTGAAAAATCCTCTCTTCCCCTTTCCTCCAAAAAATTTATAATCAATAATGGAAACTGTCAGAACATCTCAAGGTCCAATACCCTATGTGTGACACACTCTGGGAGCTGGAATGGCTCCTTAGTAAAGCCATGCATGCGGATGAATGTAAAATACCTCCTGAGGAACTAGTCACATTTAGGAGTGAATATTTGCATCCATTCCATTTGGTTGGTGGAAAGTTGATAGAGACAACCATCCTTATCAAAGTCTCATAGAATCAGAGTTAAGAAACACTCTGAAAAAGCATAATAATCATGTGTTGCGGAAAGGAGGGGAGTCCATACAAAAACTGGCTTTATGGCTCCCTTATCAGTAAAAATGGATAACGACATCTTTCTATTGAAGAAGTCAAGGTTTTGGAATAAAAACATATGAGCAAGGAAGGAAACTAGAACTTTTGTTGCATGCGGTACTCCTATATTTTTCTCATCATTTCATAGTAGATGACTCATGCGAAGTCATACCAAAAAAAGGATTATTGTCTATGTAACTGAAAACCCAAACCCAATTGAAATTCCTCCACCCATTTTTATTTGTCCAAGCCACAAACAAACACCATCATAGAGAGTGCATCCTACATATCTTGTTTGAAAGCATTGTGTGCAAATGGAATTTTTGGCCGCTCATTGCAATCCTCTTGGGGCCTCTGCATTTCCACATTATAGAAGTCCAAATCTTTGCCTCTACCTCTCCAAAAGGTGCACCCACTTTTTGGAGTAAATGTCTCCATTCTGTCCACTTTAGAGTGGCTCACTGGGATACATAGCATTCTCCATATAGCATCTTCGTTGATGTTGACTCTCAGCTCCCAGCCTTCAATGGTGTTGGTATCTAGGTTGAAATGTTCAATGGCCTTGTGAACGAGCTCTAGGAAATAATGCACAAGGGGGACCATGTACTATGGAAGACCACTGAACCATAGCTTGTATGCCATTTTCTTAGTGTTATCAACCCTTTTCATTCTTTCGCAAGCTCCTTCCCTAAGAGTCTTAGGGTTCTGCATGAGGATGAAAGCATGAATATTATCCCATTCCTCCTTTATTTGGCTTTGGTCCCTGTAGTTTTTTGGCTTGTCCAAGGCCCGTGTGTGAATCCATTATGATTTTTATGGCATCCTAGGTGACGTGTAAGAGGTGTCATAAAAAATGTTGACGACGGGTGCTACTATCATGGCATCATACAATCTTTGGGTTGCCTCGGCCTTTGCTTCCAATTGAGAACATCGTACTGTAAATTTTAGCTGCCTTAAAATTATTTGCAATTCACTTCGGATCTTTTTGTGCTCAAAATTTTTTGCTCTAGGTAGTGTGCCCAAAAAGCTTTCACAATGTTAGCTTCTTGTATGCAATACTTAGCTATTTCTTTCTTGGGGTAGCCAACAACAGTTGCCTTTTAGCATTAAATTTGGCATATACTGCCATCTCTTTTGCTTGTGCAAAATGAATTACTTTCCATTTTGAAATGATAAGAATTCATAATGATGAGTTGGTAATCATGTTGTATGACACAATTTCCTTGGAACTTGAGCCGACAATTTGAAGGCAGTTTAGGCTTTCGCATGCCTGGGAAATTAATATCCCAAAGAGAATAATTAAACCAAAGACACAATAATTACTTGAAAAGATATGAGTTCCCTTTTGGAGTTTGAGAAGTGCCTATAGAATGACACATCAACACTCGACCATATAGACAATCACTTGGGAATGCCACCAATTTGCAATACTTAATTACCTCTTATTAATTTTGCACACAACAATTCGTACCTAGCAGACACAACTGGGTGTGAAATTCAAGCAAGCTCTAGTGGGATTTTGGAGTTGGTTCTCAATTAGCATCATGCTTATGGCATACAGATTACCTTGCATATCCTAGCTATTTCTATAAATAGGTGCCTAGACAAGAGAAAAATCACACTTAGCAATTTGGGAAGAATTGGTATTAGGCATTTTAGGCAGAATTTAGCATTAGCAGTTGCATAAAGCTAGACTTAGGAAGTTGTATAGAGCTAAGCACCATGAATACTCCCATTAGGATAATTTGTAACAAGTCCCAGACAACATTCCTAGGTGAAATCTCAAATAGGCATCTGAAGAGAATGACCAAGAATAAACATTCATTGGCCATAGTAGCGATGAAGTGGGTTCTAGGGAGGGATTGCATTGAGTATGAAGATAATTGCAGGGTCAATACTGATGTATGTTCTCACTTTTTTTCCTCGCTACTTGATATTTAGGTTCCAAAACCAGTGATCCTTCGCCTGGTGCTTGAAATATTTCTAAAGAAGTACCTTGCAAGCCTCAACGAGGTTGTGGCGAATGCGGTATATGGTCTGGGCATTTTGACGGCAAGCGACCTCCGTAAGCACATTGAAGATGTCATGGTGCCATGGGTTCCGTTCTTGAGTGGATTTCACATCCAAACACAAGAAGAGCATCGCCAGAGGGTCACTTGTGCCTATCATTTCCTATTGTGCTACAACAATGTAGTGATTTTCTATAGCATAGAGTGGTACACTAATTTTAGGGATTTGGTATATCCCCCGCAACTGGCCATTGCTCCTGTTGATGTTGCTACCACTAGTCCTATTGTTGTTCCTGTTCCTACTGATGATGTTATTCTAGGCACTAACCTATATGTTGTTGTGGATGCTTCCATTGCTCTTCCTCAAGACTATTTTTTTTTTTGTTTTAAGAAATCATCACTTTGTTAATCTGCTTTTTGTATATATGCCTGAAAAAGGCCTCTATCGTATATAGATATGAAGAAACTACATATTATATGGATATACGTTAAAAGCATGGTCTCAGAGCCATTTTGAAAATGTACTTATCGAAGTATATAAATATAATGAAAATACAACCTATATTAACTTCATGTCTCTTTTTCCTTTTGATTTTACAATATGGGTTCTCTTTTCTTCACTTCTTCAAGTACCTTTTTAAATTTTGCATATGGGTGTCGTTCTAATTTTCCTTATCTGCACATATGTGTTCATTTCAATTTTGCACATGGGTGCCATTTTTCTTTGTCTCATGGGTTGCAAGTTACTTCTCTCTTTCACTTGTAATAATGGGTTCCATTTATTTCCTACTTCCTCACACATATTTAATTGAAAGACCAGCCAACAAACATGAAAGGAAAAATAATAATTACACTACTCACATATTTACACTAGTAGAATAATTGTGAAGATTTTAAATTAAATAATTTTAGGTGAATTTCATTAATCAGAATACCCAATGCTTCCTGCTCCATATTTTCTAATTCGAATGCATTGTGTTGCTTGCATCAAATTATTTTGAAAGGGCTTTCCCACAGGCTGTCAAACTTTCCATGTTGGCTTGGATTTGTAGCCCTTTTGTTGAATTTTAACACTAGGTCCCCACACTTTAATAGACCTTGGTCCAAGGCTTTCTTGTCAAACCATCTCTTAATCACCTATTGGCAGTTGGACATGGCTATCAGGGCCTTTCCCCCTTTTTCTTGCAGTTCTAGCAACTCAGCAAACCACACCTCCATGGTGTCATTTTGTTCTACCTCAAGAGATTTGAGCAGTTGTAGTGAAAGAATCTCCATGGAGATGGGTAAGATCGCTTCTTTCCCATATACTAACTCATATGACGAAGTCTTGAGGACTTGCTTGGGAGTTATGCAGTCCACCCGCAACACTGCCCAAAGGTTCTTGTGCCATTCTCTTTGGTGTTCTGACTTGATTCTTTTAATGAGTCAAACCAATTTTTTGTTAGTCGACTCAGCCAAGCCATTCCCCTATGGTTAGTAGTTTGATGAAATTTTCAAGAATATTCCATGCACGAGTGTGAATTGACATACCTTAGAGCCTAGGAAATCCTTGCCATTGTCAGATATGATGGTTTTTGGTAGGCCAAATCTCATCACCAGTTCCTCAAGGAAGTCCACTATCTTTGCCTCCATTGCATTCTTCAGGGGAATGGATTTGGTCCACCTGGTAAGGTAGTATGTGACCATTAGAATCCATTTGTTTCTGGTGTTGGAGGTGGGATTGATCATCCTGATGAAATCAAGGCCCCATTGTGGGAATGGCTCATCAACCACGATCAGATTGAGAGGCATTGTGGAATTTTTCCTTCTTACAAAGAATTGGCATTCCTTGTAGGATTTTACCAAGGAGTATGATTCATTGAATATTGTAAGCTAGAAGTACCCAATGCACATGATTTTGATAGTCATGGTCTTTGTGGAGAAGTGCTCACTAGTGGGACTGCTGTGGAAAGTGTCAAGGATCTTTTTTGCTTGCTTCGTGGTGACACACCACAATAGAACACCGTTGAAGTTCCTTTTGAAAATAATCGCTTCAATGAGTGCATATTTGTTGTTTCGCAGTCTATAAAATCTTCTCTTATGAGAAGGAAGGCTAGACAGGTATTTTTGAGTATGCATAAATCTTACTCTGTCTGCCAGCCAACAACCTTCAGAATCAAACTCATTTGTTAGAACCAGCTCTGGTTGCTCTTCTTCAACCACCATTTCCTTGTCGTGTGCCAGATATTCATATAGTCCTATCCCTCAGACAGTCTTCATAGGCTTGACCTCAATGTCATATTCAAGGATCTTAGTGATCCAATTGGCCCTCTTTTCTATGATTTCTCCTTTCATGATGTATTCACGTACACTAGGATGCGTGACATGAACAATCACCTTATTGTAAGATATGAGGTGTTGGAACTTCTTGAGTCCCTTAACAATAGAAAACACTTGCCTCTCGATGAAGTTCTAGTTTGTCTCATATTCCTTTAGGGTCTGAGAGTGAAATGCTATTAGATGTTCTCCCTTTCCTTCATCGTCCTTTTGAGTTAAGATAGTAGCAATGCTTGACTTGCTGCTGAATACATACATTATGAAGTCCTTCGACATGTCTTGATTTACTAGCACAAGAGCTGAAGAAATAGCATCCTTAACCTTCTTGAAGACTTCTCTAGCTTCTTTAGTCCATTTGAATAATTGATCCTTTTTTAGCATCAGGGTGATTGGTCTGATTAATCCTACAAAATCCAAAATGAACTTGCTCACAAAATTTACCTTCCCCAGGAAAGACTAGACTCCTTTCTTGTTAACCGGTAGGGTTCCCAATAATTTTCCTTGTGGCAATCTGAAAACACATTTTTTTGGGTTCAGGGTACCTCGAACTCCTGGAAATTTTTGAAAATCACCTCAAGGTGATTAAAGTGATCATCCTTATGCTTGGAGAATACAGTCGGATCATCCAAATATATTAGGATAATATTGTTGATCAATTTGCTAAAAGCGATATCCATTGCCCGCTGGAAAGTGTCTTTCACATCTGAGAGGCCGAAAGTAATTTTAACATACATATGCAAACATTCCCCACTTGGTAGTGAACCTCATTTTGTGTCGGTCCTCTTCTTTGACCCAAATTTGGTTGTAATTGGAGAAGTCGTCCAGCAAAGAAAAATATTTCTATCCCCGGTATGTGCGGGATCATGATATGCCAAAAAGTGGTAATGGAGAAAAAATTATAGTGTTTCATCGACTCAAAAATGCAAAATGCCGAGTTCGACTTTATGTGGCTTGGGTGTCAGTACACACTACCGAAGCAAAGCCCAAACCTAGATTTCCATATCGGATATCTGATTTGGATCAGATATCCGATCCAAATCAGATATCCAATTTGCACACACATATATATTTCATTTCGGCCTGATTAAAACTCATTTCACATTTGTTTAACCGCGGGCGCATAGTGAAAACTTCATTCCACAAATCAGATATCCGATTTCGCGCAAATCCATCTTCAAAAGGTTAGATTCTTGGTTTTTCTTTGCTCTAATCAAATTTTCAATTAGATTTGTGTAATTTTAGTTAATTTTTTATAGATTTTTTTCAAAATAGGGTTTTTGATAGATTTTTTATGAAAAAATTGAGTTTAGTATGGATTTTGATGAAAATTGAATGTTTGTAATGGATTTTGATTTAAAAATAGTGTTTTTTATGTATTTGGATTAAAAATTAGAGAATTTTATAGATTTTTGTTAAAAACTAGGGTTTTTGTTGGATTTTTTAAAAACTAGGGTATTTTTATAATATTTTCATTTATATTGTCTAATTTTAATTAGATTAATTTGTTTTTAACTTTAATCAGGCATTATGGCTGCTGACAATGAAAATGCACAAATGCCAAACGCTCCACCACCTCCACAACCATCAATTGAAGAATTAATTTGTGAAAAATTGCAACAATTAAGGGGCATTTCTGAAGTTTATACGAGAGTCCCTTGATTATCTGAGATGTCAAACACAATGAAAGAAATAATTAAAAACATAGAAACCCTCTCCTCACAACATAATGCCTTTCATTCGTGGCGAGAAGACATGAGAGAATATTATGCATGTGGATTGTCCTATGATGATGTGAAAGATCTTGGAATAACCAAAGCCCAAATAGCCTCTTTATTTGTTAACCCTCGCACTAGTTTTCCAGTTAATGTTAATAAAACAAAACTTTCTATAAAATGGTGCACTCATAGAGACATTGTAGAAAAATTTTGGGATCGTTGGTGTATGGTTTTTTTGAAACCACCGAACAACAATTGTGATATACCATTTTACTTTATAAAAAAATTATATGCTAAGTTTGTGTTAGGGCATCATGTCAATTAATTTGACATTAAACCCTTCCAGGGCATTGGTGGAGGTATGCCCTAGGATAGAGAAGGGGCAGTTAGAGTAATACCTCACCCATATGTTCCCCCTCCTCCCTTCCTTCACCTTCAAAGATACCATCCAGATATGGTGCATTTTGGCCACATTCTATCCACGCCATTAACTCTTTGAGTGGTCTTTTGGTTTCTCATGCTTCTGTAGTAGCTCAGCCACATTTTGGTGATGTTGGTGATGGCTCGAGTGCTATTGCATCATCCTCATCGGGTCCACATATTTGTGTACCACATAATTGCTCCATGTGCCACCAAATATGCTTGGGTCCTCTAGCTAAACTTTCCTAAGCATCCCTTTGACACTTCCCATTATGACTTCC
>VDFB02201239.1:0-18943 GCA_007258455.2 Sequoia sempervirens | reverse complement strand
AAAATCCTCTCCAGCTGTACCATTCCCCTCGGAATAGTATTGGACTTCAAATTTAGCACACCTTCCAGATCCAATTCTGCTTCCTGAGGTTCTGTTTCGTCAATGATCTGTGAAGCAAAAACATCCGTGTTTGTGATAAAGTCAAGGATATGCTTATCATCCTCAAACACCTAAAAATTAGTCACATTGTCAGGGACTGACGGGACAGGAGTTAATTCAACAGTAAACTTCTTCAATCCTGATAGGGACAGGGGCTGCAAAGTACTGGCCGCTTGAGCTAGAGAATCAGCAGTTTGATTCTTCTTCCTTGGGATCAATTGGATATTAAAAGCGTCGAACCCCTCAATGAGGTCCCACACTCTATGCCTATAGTTGGTCATTCTCCTGTCGTGGCAAGCATACTGCTTTCTTACTTGTTTGACCACTAATTCTGAGTCACCAAAAACTTGTAGGACCTTGACCTTTTTCTTGAGTGCCATAAGGAGTCCGTGAATTAAAGCTTCATATTCAGCCACATTATTTGTACAATGAAATTGGAGTCTATGAGCTGCGAAGAAACTCTTACCTTTGGGACTTATCAATTCAAATCCAGCTCCAGCCCCTTGCTTGGACTTAGATCCATCAAACTTCAGAGTCCAGTATTCCGCAGTGGTGGTCTTCTTCATTTTGTCTTTTGGTTTATCAATAATAGGGGTTTTCACAGCCACAACAGGTTTCTGATTCTCAGACTTTGCCTGCAGACTCTGTTCATCTGTGCCAACCTCCTGAGATGGATTTATGCTTTTGTACACTTCTTTCACTGCTGTCTGACACAAGCAACACTCCAATTCTGAGTGAGAAGCATTGTGGACTCTGCACCAATTCGGCAAGAGTAACTCCTTAAAACTTGTCCTCCTTCCCAAGTGAGTTTGATTTTCGACACATTGCTTAATGAAATCCTGGAAATTGTCCAGTAAGCTGATCTGTCTATCCTCAGATTCTTCTTCTTCCTCAACTGATTCTGTTAGGACTTCAACAAGACTGGACCCTGTTTCAGCGTCCACTGGCATCGTATGCAACATCAGCACCTCTTCTACATCTGATTCTTCATATGGGGCGGATAGCAAGTAGTTTCCCATTCCAGCTTCTGATATGAGAACCTCGGTCGAAGTCTTTTGGTATTCTGTTATCATGTACTTCATTCTAGGCTCCCTCTCAATCCTTATCTGATTGGGCACTCCCTTCCAGGGAAGCCACATGTGAGAGTGGTCGGTAGACACATACCCATTCAGGGCCCTGGTGAAATCTCTTCCTAAAATTAAACCGTACGCATCAGGAATGTCAGCTACCTGAATGTTAATAACCTGTTGGATTCTAGGATCAGAAGCGATCTGCATATGGATCATGTTAAGTTCCCCTACCACACTTACTTCGGTCCTATCCAACTGAGTCACCTTCTTCTGGGAATCAGCAGGTGTAATTCCCAGAGCCCTACAAACTCCAAGAGGCATCACATTAGTGGAAGCACCAGAATCCAACAGACAATTATGGAGGTTCTTACCAAAGATTCTGACAGAAATCAGAAATGGAGGAGTCTCCATTTTTCCTTGAAACAAAGTGGGCTGAGTATCCATCTGGGCCACTTGAGTTCTGTCCTTTTCTTTTCCTCTATCTCCAGGGGGGGATTAGTCCTATTCGGTGTCTGACTTTGTGTGTTCACAGGCTGAAAACTAGAGGTCTGGCTGTCATGCTCCCCAGAAGATTTGTCCAATGTCTTTGAATTTGCATCATAAGTACCCAAGACAGCCTTTCTAATTGCAGGGAACCTCAACAATTCAAAAGCAGAAAGGTTTACCTTTAATTTTTTGAATTCCTCTGCGACGTACGAAGCCATCTGTTCTTCACTCATATCAGTAGAAACTTCTTTAGATGGTTCCTCTACCTTCTCCTTACTTATCTGAACAATCCTCTCCTTCTGTGGTTCTGCTCGAGCTTGCCTATCTTTCGAAAGGTACTGCTTGGACACCAGTGGATAAGGTGGATTGTTACTTGCATTAGGATCTGGAGGAGTACTGAAATTGTTGGGGGGAATGGAAGTGGTGAAGGGCCCTCCAGGCTGTGGGCGTCTGTGAGGCATATCCCTCAATCCCTGTCTCTGAAACATCTGAACTTCTTCAACATAGGTTTCTTCCTGATCCAAGGGGCCATTGTCATTCATCTCCCCTTCGTTAAACAGCTGAGCTACTTCATCTCCATTACAAATCTGATCAATTTCATCTTTCTGGAAATCAGGTTCTTCTGGTACATTTTCATTACTAGTGGGAAAAGGAGCATGGTTCAACACCAGCACAGGGGAATCATATGAATTGGAAGGAACAATCTCCTGCCCATTCACATTATTCTCTACCTCATACTGAAAGATAGAAGCTGCAGTCTGGAACTCAGGACATTCCAGTTCTGAATGCTGACTTGTTTTGTGAAGCCTACACCATCCTGACAGGGCTGCTTCTGCGAGATACACACCAGTGGGAGGTTTGTCCTGACTAACTGGCTGGTTGGCAGATTGATTAACAATCTGATTGGCTGGCTGATCCAATGGAGTAGGAACTCCTCCATTATTAGGCCCTGTATTCCAAGTTCTGTTCTGTCCCTGTGATGGCCTTTTGTCAAATCCTGACCCACTTCCTTGGCCTCTATCAAAGTTTTGCCTCCTATCGTTGTTGAAACCTCTATCCTGGTTATACCCTCTGTCATTGTAAAATCCTCTGTCATTGCGTTGTCCCCTGTCGAAATTCTGCCCCTGTGAGAACTCCCTGTTCTGATTGGATTGCATTCCCTTTTGAGCAGCTTGCAATTGGCTATTCTGGTTTCTCAAATAAGTCACCTCTAGATTTAGCTTCTTTATTTGTTCAGCCATTTCGTCAATTCTTTCCTTATTAGGGTCTCGGTAGGGAGGCTGGTTTGGGTTACTCAGAGGTGGGACAGGTACTGGGGCGGATCCCAGAGATTGATGCAACACTTCCGAATTCTGCAGATAAGCCGGGAAGCTATTTGATTGTGACTGGTACATAGGCTGGTTAACCTGCTGTTGAGGGAAGTTCATCATAGGAGAAACCTGATTCATGGGATGACCAGGGTGTGATACCATTGATAATTGAGGGACTGGATTCATAATAGGGGTGTGATTGGTGAGAGCCTGATTTACTGCCTGAATCTGGTTAGGGTGTGCGACTGGTCCCAGAGAAGGCAATGGCCCCGTCAAGTGCTGTCTCAAGTCTGTGCTAAGCTTGACAGCCTCCGTGTAAGCGTCTGTCAAGGTAGCTGGAGGGTTAGGTCTCCATTTCAGAAAGGTTGCCGTTAGACTATCCAGAGCTTCATAATATACTCCCAGGGCAGTACCATCATCTAGGACATATGGATCTTGCAATCTGGTGAACGCACGATGGAATCTATTATTGAAACTGGCTATGGGTTCGTTGACTTCTCTCTTGACTTTGATAAATTGCAGGTATAGCTCATTAGCACTGATGGGTATTCGGAACTTTTGCATAAAGGTTTTCTCAAGGTCACCCCAGTTCTGAATTGAGCCAGCAGGGAGGTGGTTATACCAATAAAAAGCTTCTTCACCCAGGGAGTAAGGGAATAACCTACAAGCAACATCTTCATGGACAATTCCTCTGTCTTTAAGGAAAGTTTGGAAAATCCTTATGTGTTCTTCTGCAGTTCTGTTCGGGTCATTTACATGGAATTTCGAGCAGAAATGCTCAGGATTTTTAGGCATTACATTATAAGCTCCGAAGGACAAAGGTGACGGATTATTGGCAAGGAAAGCCATCGGTAAAAGCGGGGGTGGAGGTTGTGGTTGGTTAACGGCAGGCTGGAACTGTTGAAGGGGAACCTCTTCAGGAACGGGTATTGCTTCAACCTCAGGGTAAGAAGATATGGATGATGTTGGTGAAGGGATAGGTAAGGATGATACTCCCCTATATGAGGATGTGGATGATGTTGGTGAAGGAGCGGGCGATGATGATTCTCCTCTCCCTCTAGTCCTTCTTGACCTATTGAGAAATTGAAGTTCCTCTAAATCTTCCTCTCTGGTGGTGGATCTGGTATTTCTCCTAAATCTCTCTGGAGAGATGGCATTCAAGAAACGATCCAGTGTGCTCATTCAGGCCCTCCTTCTAGCGCCAATCTGTTGATGGTGTTTTCTGCACAGCAACAACTCAGACAGAATACAAAATCCTATCTCTCTTGAAAGGTAATCTCCAATAATGAATTACTGAAAATCACCCCAAGGTCTCTCGGGTGTTAGGTCATAACAATGCATAAAACAACTCAGATGAAATGTGAAATTGCTGGTAATCACAATCGGACCTTACTACAAGCAAACTGAACCTTTTCAATTTATCAGATCTAACAATATGATGATCTTGAATCCTAAATCTAACCGAATAATAAAGAAATTGCAAAAGATAGGGATGCAGGGAAGGTAATAAAATCTAAATTACTGAACAGACAAGCAATGCAAATGACATATATTTGGAATGGACCTATCTCAAATAACCAATTCCTGTTAGACCCACAAGGCAATCTTTACAAGAACAGTGCAATCTTCTGAGGAGTATAAATTTTCAAATCATAGACTTGCATCTACAACCGAACTTAAGCACATTTGAATATATATGGTCCAGGTTGACTTCACCAGCCTACTACAATCAGATAGTTACTGGGAGTATAGACCAAAGATAGCTACCAACATTCCAAATATGAAATCACATACACCATTTATCCAACTAAACTAATTTATTTCTGAATAATAAACCCTAGATCTTCAAGCAATGTAAAAGATAGAACAAGAAGAACCATGCAAGATGAGGTAACACAAAGGATTTCACCAGGAAAACCACAATGCCTTCAATTGTATTAATCATCAAATGCTGCAACAATTCAACTGTTCTGAATATGATATCTGCTTTAAGAAATTCTAAAACTCTAACTATTGCTCTTGCTAATCTCTACTATCAAAATCTTCTGAACTGTCCCTTACAATAAGGCAAAAATGCCTATTTATCAAATTTTTTTAGAACATGTCGGCCCAGCCAAACATTTTACAAAAAATAAAAACCGCCAAAACAGGTCGGCCAAGGAAACAAACTAAGGCACACATTCAATGCCATCATCCAAGTCGGCCAAGGCACAGTTTCCAAGGAAGTCCGGTCCAATGCATGCCCTATGATAATAGGGAAGCACAAATCTCGAGATAAACCTTAATTGCCACTTCCTTTGTCTTTCCTCCGCGCTGGTGACCCTTGGACCCTCGAGAAAACTCCTTCCAACTCAGCAACAGGTGGCAATGGCAAAACTTTGAGCCGGCATTTAATTGACTCAATCCCATCATTGGACCGCTCAATGGTCCTCTTCCAATCCTTTCTGCTGGTCAGGTATTTATCTATCACTGCCAAATATGTAGCCGCATCATCAAGCATATGGCCAGTGACAACCTCATCAGAATCCGGGGCATAAACCTCATGCCACCATTCCTTCAATTGATCCAAACTCAGGTACTTAGGAGCCATCTTATTCCTCCCTGTCATCACTTCAAAAAACGCAATGCAACCATCATAGATTGCAGTAAGGTCGGCATCAATGGCTTTTCTTCGTTTCTTTATCTTTTTCAGGGCTCCCTGCCTGATCTGTAATGCTTCGAACCATTCCCATGGTTCATCCAACCTGGAAGAGGGAAGAATTCCATCCTTGCCCAATTGTTCCCTGCCATGCCCCAGAATAATCTTTGTCTTCAGCAGCAGGGAATCAACATCATTCTTATCCTGAGAAAGGATGCTTTCCATCAGCTCTTTTCCTTGGACTGCATCCTTGCCAACAGACAGGATCTCCTTAATAGCTTCATCCCCTTGTGTCCGAACACTCATCAACCAGTCTATGGCAGCTTGTGTGGAAGCCTTCATCTTCTCTATGCCAGAAATTGTTTCCTTCGGCAGAAATCCGGGAGTAGAAGAGGAGGACGGATGGAGGGACTGTAGAGGTTTCATGACCTCTTCTAAGCTTTTCCTCAACCTTTCATTTTCCCTTTTCAATTCTCTCTTTGTCTGAGTCTCCTTCTTCAATCTATCCAGAATCACAGCACTTGACCCCTCGAATTCCTCAATGTCTTGTTCTAGGGAAGCTGGCCCAAGGTTAATGGTTTGGACACTGTAATCTTGGCCTACTACCTCATCTCTTGTTTTATCTGCAACAGGGGTGGCGATGTGGACTACACGGTTATGCACCTCATCCCTTTCCACCCGGGAAATTATCCTAGCAGCCTTCTTCTTTTTCCCCTTTCCAATCTGAGATAACATTGCATCCCAGTCGAGAGGAGTGTCCTCCACTATCACCTGTTTCTTCCTCGCTATTTCTTTTTCTAACCAGTCCGGGGCCGCGGGGTCGTCCGGATTCCTTCTGTGTCAGTTTTCCCCGGGTCCTCTGTGGCTTTCTCCTCTTCTGCTACCACCACCTCGACTTCTTCTTCTTCTGTTGCCTTGTCATCATCTTTCTCTGGAGGTTGTTCACCTTGGTCCGTCTCCTCAAATCCCAACTCAGGAAGCACCGGCGATGGAGTTCCAGCGGGGATGCTTTTCTCTGGTTCTGGCGATCCGCGGCCCTTCTCACTCTCCGGAGAGTCCTCGTACTGCACCAAGGGAGAAGTGTGCCCTTCTTCTGTCTCTACCTCGAGCTCGGCAGCCTCACTGAATAATGCCCCTTCTTTAAACGGCTCTGCCTCTCCGCTGATTTCCTGCTCATCCGGATTTACCGGCTCTGTTACACCCTGTGGAGGAGAGACAGGCTTGTCCTGTTCAGTGGCTGGCGATATTGGAGAAGAGTCAGTTGGCTGTGCGGCATCCTTTGGGGAAGGAGTTCTAGATTTTCTAATGTATACTTTGGTCTTCTCCCCTCCGGAGCTTTCTACATCCACAACTGGAGGCTCATCTTCCGAAGTCGTTTGGCCTTTCTTCTTCGCCGCCCTTGTAGTTCTGGCCTTCTTGGGCGGTGGAGGAACATCCTCCTCCTCAGCTTTCTCCGCCTCCTCCTCGTCCGAGGACCTGCTGATAGTCAGGGTCTTCCACCTGCGTTTGCCAATAGGTTTCCTTTTTGCTGCAGGTTGAGTCCCCTTAGGGCTTCTAACCTTGATTTTGAAAGGAGAGGCCTTGGCTGTTTTCCCCTTGGGGTCCTCTTCCCCGGACTCTTCAGAGGTGGACATGGGGTTAAGATTCCCCATCAGGTCGAAAGTGAAGGGTACATTGGCATTTTCCAATACCCATACCTCATGTTTGATCCAAGCAAAGGTAAATTTTAGCGCCGGAGCCATTAAGTCCTCCAACTCTGTCACCTCAGGCTCATTCCAATCAATATCCGCTGCTGACCTATCCTTGATGGGCTCATAGACATGGTCCTGGACCAGTTTTCCATCATCCTCCAGCTGATCTGGAATCAGCTTCACATTGTACTGCCTAATTGCCTCACTGGCAGCCGGGAATACCTTTTCCTTCGTGCATCAAGGTCATCCTTGATGTTGACCCAGTAGTCCTCCAAGTCCTCCTTGTGCCTGTATTCCCGGGTAGCCCTTTTCTGTGCCCCTCCGGTGATGTCAAAATTCATTCTCTTTGAATGGAAAGAGAATCCATAGGCGGCCAATTCCTCACCTGCAGTGTGAGCTGATTGAATGGAAGGACACATCACATCCACGCCAATCCCAAGAGGGAAGTCACCTCCAAAACCAGTTTTATGTTTCTCCCTCTTGACCACCGTATCGAATTCACAAATTTGTCTTACGACCTCCAGTAGCACTATGTGGTCAGTGGGATACCTGGGCAATCTGTAGGGAGCAACGGGGCATCCATCAATCCGGAGATAAGTGAAAGTGGGGAACTGGATGAACCAGGCCCCATAATTCTTAATCAACCCCTTAGCCCCATCGGACAATCTGATGTGCTCCGCATTCTGAAGGGTCCGGGTAATGTGCATAGTGAAGGCATCATTGGCCCTCCTATAATCTCCGTGTCCGAGGTGCAATTCCGGATAGACCTCATAGATAATGTCCTGTCCAATGGTTCCCGCCGGAGTAAGTCCCTTGTAGGGATAGGAGATGGCCAGTATATATATAACAAAGGAGGACATGGTAAACTTCTTTCCTTCCAAAACATTCCTCAGTTGCCTATCTATTTCTGCACTGATAAGTCCTGCCCAGTGGTAATTCGTTCCTTGGCCTATCTTGGTGATCACATGGACCATCCAACTTTCCAATACCCCGGCAGTTTTGAGTCCGGCCACCCTGCTCAACAGTGTGATGGCATCATAAATATCTGGCCTGAACTTCACCCTGTGCAACTGTTTGGGCAATTTAGAGTGGTGAGACTTGGGCTTCTCAAGCCATGAGTTGATAAGCTGTTGAGCCTTAACTGGCTCGTTCTCATAATACGTGCGGGCCGTGTCAATGTTTAGGGTGCAAACCGAGGGGAGATCCGGCATGCCGAAGGCCCGGGCAATGGAGGCTGGACTGAAATTCGCTAACACTCGTCCCTCAGTACTAACCACCATCTGTGTGTCGAAAGCGTACTGTCTAGCACACTCCAAAATCAGCTCGTAGCACTGGACTGCTGGAGGGAACCCTGCCACATGTACCAAACCTGAGTTCATCATCCCTTGCCTCAATGCCGACTGGTCCCTCTCAGCTGTTCTCTGTTTGAATTCTTCGTAACGCCAGGC
The DNA here is from genome assembly GCA_007258455.2 of Sequoia sempervirens. Taxonomy (NCBI): domain Eukaryota; kingdom Viridiplantae; phylum Streptophyta; class Pinopsida; order Cupressales; family Cupressaceae; genus Sequoia; species Sequoia sempervirens. The sequence continues at coordinate 10,201 of VDFB02201239.1, read as the reverse complement.
ACCAACGTTGGTATCAGACACATCTGCCCACACAGAGGATATCTTACTCTCTGGGACCTGACTCCTTATGTCTAATCTCAATTTTTCTGTCTCGGAAACTGCAGATGCCCCCGCACCACCTTTGGACTTCCCAGCAGCAGCTTTGCTTGATTCAGCCTGCACATCCAAGAATCATTATTAGAAATTAATTATTAGGCTCATATCCATCCAAAAGGTTAGCATACATCATACAAATCCATTAAAACCAAATGCCAATTGCCAATCTTCCGAGATCCGGGGAAATCAAATAATCCGGGAAAATACATTCGGGGCGGAATTCCGGAGAAATCCGACCCAGACGGACTCCCGCCACCAAAGCACTATTAGCCATGTAAATCATTAATACGCTCGGAAAATCGAAGGATAACCATTAATTTTATTCATTGGCAATCAAGAAATAAGCATTATCAATCACTCCATCAATCCTCTCATCGAAATATACAACAGAATGCAATCAGACAGGAAATCCGGAGAAATCCGAATGGGACGGACTTTCGCGGACAGCATCAAATGCACCGGAAATTAACCCTGTCCGCGGAATAAAAGGAAACCGGGAAAATCCGGGAGACCGGAAATTCCGCGACAGCCTCGGAAACCCGAAAAATGGCAAAGCGTGCACCAAAACAGGAGCGACCACAAGATCTTCAATATCAAAGCTCGAATGAACCCAAAACTGACGACAATCACCAGACTCGAATATGCAAAGGGTTCCAACACTCAGAAGCACTCAAAGGAAGGATCCCATACTAAAATGACGATGCCCTAAATCGAACAACCACATATCCGCCATTAAAACCAGAGCAAGCTTTTAGGGTTAAAATATCAATTCAGGATTTACCTAAAAGCCCTCTAATCCTCACAGGACAGGGAAGCCAACACAAAACGAGGCGAAAGTCATTCAAACACAAGATCAAGTCATCGCTTTAACCGAAATACCGAGAAAACCCTAAATTCGCGTGGTAACACATCCCGCACCCAAAACAATCAAGCAACACGACCCAGAATTCCGTCTAAAGTGTAAATATGCAATCAAGCGGATAAACGGAACTCATAGGGCACGAGAGATGGGCCTCAATAATAAAAAAAATGGATCAACCCGACTGAATAAATACGACACCCAAAGTCAAAACATGAGCCGAACCCAAAATTCAACAATGCCCAGTACAGGAAAACCCCAAATCACCATGCAAGCAAACGGAAGGGCGATGAATACATACCATGGATCAAGACGAGTAGAAATCGAGCTTAGAAAATCAATCCACGTGACAACACGTCCAAGCAACGAGATACTGGCAGCAACACTCAAGCAATCCACGCGCAAATAAACCAAGATCAAACCTCAAAGCTCAAACGAAAGTTCTGAATCGCCAGAGCAGAAAACAAGGAAGCAATCGAAGTTGGAATGAATCAGAAAATGCCCTAAATTCGCCCTTATACCCGTCTGAACCAAGATACCTCAGCCATTAATGCGCGAAAAGACGTTTCTGACAAGTCCGGAAACCCGTGCCCCAAGTGGAATTTCGGAATGCGCGGAGACACGGATTCCGCGGAAATGCAGAAACCGGGGAAATCAGGAAGATCAGGATTTTGACGGAATCCGGGAAAATCCGACTGGACCGAAAAATCCCGAAGTTAGGCAAAAACCCGGCATCGGAGAATCCGGCAAGAGACGGACAAAGAACCGGGGCCGGAGAAATCCGCCAGAGGCGGAAAATCCCGGATCCAGGTGAAAACCCGGACTTGGCCAAAAACTCAATTTCAATCAATATCAACCCCAAGGCAAGGGTGAAGCCAGCAAAACCAACATGTCAAGACCCCAAAATGATAAATCCAATAAAATCAAAGGTCAAAGACACAAAGAAGAAAGGGGGTCCCCCACTCCAAGTGGGGCGTGTGTGCAAAAACTGCACAACAGTAAGTATATGCACATTGGTTCTTATTAATTTTATACTTGTATGCACATTAATTTGTTTGATGCCAATGCTATCATCTTCTTTTAATTTTCCTATTTTTAAGTAACTTGCTAAACACTAATTGGTGTCCCCTTGCAGAAAATGTAGATCTATGAGGCATCCAAGAGAATCTTAGCTAGAAAAGCAATGCAACATCCTTATTTTGATGATCTTGAAAAATATCAATTATGATTTTAAGCCATTACAAAAGTGTGTGCAAAGCTTGGTAAGGGAATTCAAGTTATTCATTTGAAGTTAACCTTATCATGAGCACCTATGATGTAGGCATTATAAGAGCATCTCGAATTTCAAGATATTCTATTCATGAGAGGTGTTGTGTGCAATAGGTATCTTGGAACTCCTAGTGAAGATGTATGACCAAGAGTGACTAAGTTGAGAGACTACCATGCCTATCTATCAATGCCTTCCATCTATTTTCATTTCATTTCCATTTTGGATGCTCTTTCTTTTTCTTCTTTTACTTTTCCTATCTGTAAGTAAACTACTAAAAACTTTTTTGTCTCTCCTTGCAAAAAATGCTAATTTATGAGCCATCGAAGAGAATCTTAGCTAAAAAAACAATTGAACATCCTTATTTTGATGATCTTGACAAATCTTGATTCTGATTTGAAGCCATTGTAAAAGAGAATGTGGAGCTTTGCGAGGGAATCTCAAGTTACTCATATGAAGTTAACCTCATAATAAGAACCTATGATGTAGAGATTATAAGAGAATCTTGAATATATCAGTGACATTGTAAAAGATCTATGAGAACATAGTACCTAAGGCCTTGTAACGAGATTTACTAAAATAATGAAATTTGTTGTAGGGGCACCAAGGTTATTGAGAAAATTTGGTTCATGGAAGTCTTAAGTTAGTTTTGTGTTTTGAGTTTTTTCAATTGAATAAGGTCATATTATACCAATTTATAATGTAATAATTCATGTTAGTTGGTTTTGGGGTCATTTTGGAGTTCATGTTGCATATTTTTCAAAAAGATGTATAATTGCAAAAATTAAAAAGTTTTCAATGTGAAAAAGTGCAAAAAAATGTAAACTTGAAGTGATTATTATAGGAAGTGATTCTGATAACAATATAGGGAGGCAATCAACTCACTTCCATAATAGAAAATGATTTCAACATACATCAAACCATCATAAGACTCTTTTGGATCAAATTTCACAAAACAAGAAACCCCTCTTTATTCTTCCTATCACACACAAACCACTATTGGGTAGCATTAACTAGTTTTGCAAACCACCAATTCCTCCACTTTTAGGGTGTGATAAGCCCTCTAACATAACAAACCCCAATACCCTCTTCTTTCACAAGTTAGGCAATGGTTTATTGAAAACCCATAATCCAAACCTTCCCATAGCCAACCAAAGCCTGAAACACCTTCAAAAAGGTCCACACAAGCTTAAAAGTGCAAGAGATATCACTTCAGGTACCCCAAATATTTTTTCAAACCCTAGCACTAAACCACCATTTCCCACTAAAAAATGCACCATTTGACATCGAAGGCATCACCTAAAAACCCTCTATTCGCCTGCCTTGCACACAAAACTTTGCACACATGTTTTATAATGCTAACTAAGCCTTTCCATTGAGTTATAGAAGCATACAATGGGTGGAAGGCTTAATATGACATTTTAATGCACTCAAAACCCTTAAAACAGGGTATACAAACTGCCCCTTAGTAATTGGCTTCTAAAATATACAAAATCACTTGAAATCCAACTAAGAAAAAATGAAAATGGAGTTAAGTCTATTGCCTACCTAATTCCATCGAAAAGAGAGCACAATCGCTTTGAGCTACATTCAACTGGCTCAATCCCTTAAGGGTCCAAAGTGCAAAAGGGCAGCAATATTGGACAGGGTATTACATGGAAACTATGGTGCTTACAAAATATCAATATAAACCTATGAGATCATGTTGGGCCCCTCTATAATAACCTCTCTTAATTTTTGTTATCTTAAAGTGGTTTTCCCATGGTGTCCAGTTTTCACTAGATGAAAAAAGTGTCAAATGCAAGCAGTGCAAAGTTGCAAAGTGGTGCAATTTTTGTTCTACAAATTTTGTGACCAAATGGATTGTTCCAATGAATCTTAATGGGTATGTTTATACTAGGCATGGTCCACTTTTTCACCCAAACACGTGGAATCACTCCAAGCTACGTTCAACTAGATCGATCCCTTAAGGGTCCAAAGTGCAAAATGGCTACACAATTCAACATGTTACTAGGATAGCATGACACTTAGAAACTTCTTGTATGATCCTACGAGATCACGTTGGGACCATATACAATAACATCTCTCAGTTTTTGTTATCTTAGAGTGGTTTTCCTGTGGTGTCTAGTTTTCATTCGATGTAAAAAGGGTCAAATGTAAGCAATGCAAAGTTGCAAAGTGGTGCAAATTTCATTCTGCAACTCGTGTGACCAAACCAACTATTCCAATGTGTTCAAATAGGTATGTTTATGCTAGGTATGGCCCTCTTTCACACCCAAACATACAGAGTCAGTCTAAACTACGTTCAATCAGATTGATCCCTTGAGGGTCCAAAGCGCAAAATGGCTGCAAACTTCAACATGCTGTTACTTGGATATTGTGATACTTAGAAACTTATCATCTGACCCAATGAGTCATGTTGGGCCCCTCTACAGTAAAATATCTTAGTTTTTTTTATCTCAGAGTGGTTTTCCCATAGTGTTCAATTTTCAATTGATGGAAAAAGTGTCAAATGCAAGCAGTGCAAAGTTACAAAGTGGTGCAAATTTTGTTCTGCTACTTGTGTAACCAAACAGACTATTCCAATACATTTGAATAGGTATGTTTACACTAGGAATGGTCCTCTTTCACACTTAAACATGCAGAATCGGTTTGAGCTACGTTCAATCGGATCGATCCATTAAGGGTCCAAAGTACAAAATGGCTACAAACTTTAGCATGCTATTACTCAGATTCCATGATTCTTAGAAAATTCTTGTTTCATCCTACAAGATCATGTTGGGCCCATCTACAATAACCTCTCTCAGTTTTTGCTATCTCAAAGTGGTTTTCTCGTCGTGTCTAGTTTTCACTTGATAGAAAAAGTTTCAAATGCAAGTAGTGCAAAATTGCAAAGTGGTGCAACTTTCGTTATGCAACTCATGTGACCAAATGTACTATTCCAACACATGTGAATAGGTATTTTTACACTAGGAATGGTTCTCTTTTACATTGAAACATGTGTAATCGCTCTGAGCTATCTTCAACTAGATCGATCCCTTAAGGGTTCAAAGTGAAAAATAGTTGCACACTTCAGCATGTTGTTACTTGGATACCATGATGCTTAAAAACTTCTTGTATGATCCTATGGATTGTGTTGGGCCCTTCTATAATAACCTCTCTCAATTTTTGTTATGTCGGAGGCATTTTCCTTTGGTGGAAAATTTTCACATGGGAAAAAATTGTCAAAAACAAGTAGTTGTAAGTTGCAAAGTGGTGCAACTTTTGTTTTGCAACTTGTATGACCAAATGGACTATTCCAATGTGTATGAATAGGTATTTTTACGCTAGGAATGATCCTCTTTCACAACTAAACAGACGGAATTACTTCGATCTACATTCAACCAAATCGGTCCCTTAAGGGTCCAAAGTGCAAAATGGCTGCAAACTTCAGCATGTTGTTACTTAGATACTGTGACGCTTAGAAAATTATCATTTCATCCTATGGGATCACATTGGGCCCCTCTACAATAACCTCTCTCTATTTTTGCTATCTTAGAGGCATTTTCCTGTAGTGGCAAAATTTCACTTTGCAGAAAAGTTGTCAATTGCAAGTAGTTGAAAGTTGCAAAGTGATACAACTTTCATTCTGCAACTCATGTGACCAAAAAAACTATTCCAACACATTTGAATATGTATTTTTACACTAGGAATGGTCCTTTTTTTCACCCAAACATGTGCAATCACTTTGAGCCATGTTCAACCAGATCGATCCCTTAAGGGTCCAAAGTGGAAAATAGCTACAAACTTCAACATGTTGTTACTCGGATATCGTGACACTTAGAAAATTATCATATAATCCTATGAGATTTTTTTGGGCCTCTCTACAATAACCTCTTTTGGTTTTTTCTATCTCGAAATAATTTTTTTGTGGTGGTGAATTTTCACTTAGGGAAAAAGTTGTCAAATGCAAGTAGTTGAAAGTTGCAAAGTGGTGCAACTTTCGTTATGTAGTTCGTGTGACCAAACAGACTATTCCAACGTGTCTGAATAGGTATTCTTATGCTAGGAATGTTCCTCTTTCACACCCAAACAAGCGAAATTGTTCTGAGCTTGAAACATAGATTTTATGGACCCTATGGACTACTCTGCATTTCTAGTGCCTTTCTACTTAAAAGGAGAGAGATAGGGCCAAATGCTGCCAGTTTTATCCACTCAAATTAGAGATGCATATGCAATGTTTTTGTCGTAAATGACAACTTAAATACAATTGAATAATTTGAATCGACTCGAAATGAGTGCAAACTAAGGATTTATGACTTAGTTTTGGAACACAAGCAGAAATTGCAATAATCCGCAAATGGAAGAAAACAATGCAAAAGTTCATAAAGTACAAAAAGATGAAATGAGGCACCAGATGAATTCCAGGACATTCTTGGGAAGTTTGCTTTAATGCTGATGAAATTTACTGACTTTTCGCTAATGGGACTCAGACGCCAAGGTGTATTAATTAGTCCTCCCCCGCCGGGTGAAAAAGTGTCGAGCTAGTTTCTATTTGTTAGATATGAAATTCAACAAAATTTAGATTTATTCCTTTGAGGTGGGGACTCATTCACCACAAGTGGAAAAATTAATTTCTCCCAAATGTTTGAAAAAATCAAGAGGTAAAATTCCCAAATTTATCCAAGAAAGTTCATACCAAATACAAAGTCAATTATGGAAAATAGACAAATAACTCTCTCCAAGCTTGAAATTGAATTAAGTTAATTTTGAAGCTCTTAGAAGGACTTGAAACGACCTTCAAATAATCTAATAACCTATCAAATTCACATACAAAAGATGCAAAACAAAGTCATGTAATAGGGAAAAATGATTGAGGGTTATAGAATAGGGTTTGCCTTTGTATTTACAAACCCTAATTTCTTTGTAATTAAACCCTTAAAAAGATAATGAAATGAAAGAGGAAGATAAACTAATAACATGAAATTGTTATCAACTTACCTAACCCTTGATAATGCAAGTTTGAAGTAATGTCAATGGTTGCTTCAAAGTGCTTGAATAGTGCCTGAAAAGATGATGCAGAATGCTTGAATGCTTGAAATATGAGATTGAATGCTTGAATGAATGAGATGTAAAATGAGGTGAAAATCACTTATTTATACAATTCTTGTGCCTTAGTATTCATTCATATCTCATCATAGGCCGACATCAAGTGAGTTTGAATAAAATCCTGAAAGGAAATTTGAAATATTTTGAATTTGGGGCCAAGAGGGACTCATTTGCCACCCATGGCAAATGGGTCCCACCTATGACCTAAAAAAATGTGTTGGGAAAAATGTTTTATTTAATGTTATTTTTCGGGATAACATTAAAAAATACACTTAATTACAACTTATGAGGGCATAAAAAGACCAAATAAAGCATGATAAGAGTGTAAATAGTGAAAATATGCCTAAAAGAGCATGAAAGCTTGTTGCAAGACTTTACATCACTTCAAAATAGGAATTTTTGATGAGTGAAAAGGTTATTTTTAGGTAAATTGCATTAAATAAAGTCTAGAAGAATGTAGAAATGTCTTACAATGCTTCACAATGTCCTTCGCAAGACATCATTCTTTGAGTTTTAGTACCTAAATAAGCATGTTCAAGCCATGTTACAACATAAAATCAGAGCAACATAGTTCCAACACCATGAAACAAGAACTAAAAGGTCATGAAAATGAAAAAGGGCCATTTTTCTATGGCACAGAGCTACGTTCAACCAGATCAATCCCTTAAGGGTCTAAAGTGCAAACTGGCTGCAAACTTCAACGTGTTGTTACTCGCATACCGTGATGATTAGAAACTTCTTGTATGATCCTATGTGATCATGTTGGGCCCCCCTTCAATAACCTCTCTCAAATTTTTCTATCTCAGAGGCATTTTCCCATGGTGGTGAATTTTCACTTGAGGAAAAAGTTGTTAAACACAAGTAGTTGAAAATTGCAAAGTGGTATAACTTTCGTTTTGCAACTCGTGTGACCAAAAAAACTATTCCAACACATCTGAATAGGTATTTTTACACTAAGAATGGTCCTCTTTCACACCCAAACACGTGGAATCACTTCAAGCTATATTCAACCGTGTCGATCCATTAAGGGTCCAAAGTGCAAAAGGGAAGCAATCTTTGATGGGATATTACTCAAAAACCATGATGCTTAAAAATATTTGTCTAGGCCTACAAGATTCAATTGGGCTCCTCTACAATAACCTCTCTCAGTTTTTGTTATCTCGGAGTTGTTGTCCTGTGGTGTCCAATTTCCATTTGATGGAAAAAGTGTCAAATGCAAGTAGTGTAAAGTTACAAAGTGGTGTAACTTTCATTTTTCAATTCATGTGACCAAACAAATTGCTCCAACACGTCTTGATAGGTAAATTTACGCTAGGAATGGTCCTCTTTCACACTCAAACACACAAAATTGCTCTGAGCTACACTCAACTGACTTGATCCCTTATGATGACATGCAAAACAATTGAAAAAAGAAACATACACATGATGGTTGAGAAGTCTAAGTTTTCCACACAAAATGTGTATGATCATTGGAAACTTGAAGTTAGTGGTTGTTGAAGAGTTTAAAGGAGAATACCAATCAAATATCCTTGTTTCTTTGTTAATTTCTATGCATTTTCTTAATTTCTAGCCTGTGTACAGGTCTGTACAACAGGAGTTTTCTCTAAGATGATCTGAATCTATTATAGAATGGTTTTATCTTTTATTAGAATCCATTCTTGTGGAATTCTATTAATTTCCAAGCAACTTAGAAGTAGTTTTTTGAAACAAGTTTGAACTTGCTCATACAAGGGTTTGAGTGTAATATGTTGAAATAGGTTATTCCACCTATTGTTCAGGCTGTGCCTTAGTGGAATTGGCTTGATGTAAGTAGGATAGGGAGTAGGAATAAGAAAATATCATTGGTAAAGGAATTATAAGAGATTACTAATGTTGTCCCTGTTGAAAATTCAAAATTTAGGCCTTAAAAGGAAGGCTAGAAGAGGTGAAAAGAAGAAATTGCTTGAGAATAAGTTAGAATAGATTGGAAATAGAGTGATGTTGTGGAGTTTTATGTGTTCAAAAGGTCTGCAAACACATAGGAGCTCAAAGTATGTTATGGCATGATGCCCTAGTTGGGAAAAGAGGAGTTTTCAATGAAAAAGAGAGGGTTGAGGGAGTAAAAGTGGGTAAAGTCAGGTGGTAGCATAATTTGGTGGTCAATTAAGTTTGCGCATGAAGAATGAAAAGTGTTGGAAGAGGTTTAGGTTCAGGCTCGGGGGTTCAATTTTCTCGTTCAACCAAAAAATTTTGGAGGGGGTTCGATTCATTTTGGGCTCATTATATGCATCTTAGAAGCATGAATTAGAATTAGAATATCACATAACATCATATAAACAACAAAACCACCATAAACTTGAATGTCATTTAAAACATGCATGATAAATATTCATCGTTGAAACCTGAATCGTGGTAGCTTGATATACACAGTCTAGTGATGCCAAGGTTCAATTTGTATGATTTTGAAAAAAGAATCCAACTAAGTAGAGTTATTAGCATTCTTCAAAAATCATAAGAATTTGTTTAGTACACTATCCATTTTGATGTCTTCTTGCAGTCTCAAACATTATTTTGTATCATTAGGCGGGTGCATGGAGATGGGTAGCAAATTTGTGGCCACTTTATTTTTTTTTTGAAAAGTCATAACACAAATGCGCTATAATGCAAGCGCATTATAACATGCTTTCATTATAGCTTTGTGTGCCGAGCCTAAGGCTCGGCCACAACAACCCCATAACATGAGCACAATATAACACACTTGCATTATTACATGTTAAAAGAAAAAAAATGAAACTCAATCATTCTTGCTAAAACGGTCATGTCTATACTTCTTCAAAATGAGCTCGCATTATGAGAAATTTGGTTTTTTATAGATTTATTTTATCTCTTTGTTTATACACACTCCCACTCTC
>VDFB02201238.1:0-28812 GCA_007258455.2 Sequoia sempervirens | reverse complement strand
ATGCTTGTTGTTCTGCTTATTGTTGTTCCCACAACGCTTGTTGTTGGGCTGCCAGTTCTGCTGCTTCTTGCTGATCTTAGTATTGCTTTAGTGCTTGTTGATACGCTTGCAATTGCACTGCTTGTGCAAGAAGTTGTGCTTGTGCTTGTTCTTGTTGTGCTTGTGCTTGAGCTTGTGCTTTGGCTTCTGCTTGTGTAGCTTGTTGCCGCAATAATAGTTGCAGTTTTTGAGCACCCTTTGTGCTTGCAATGTTTGCTTGCCAGCCTTGGGCAGCTTGGTTGCTGTTGCCGCTGCACAGTTGGGCTTGTTGCACTTGTTGTGCCAGAAGTCGTTTGCGCAGCCTTTGGCAGCCTTGTGCGCAACTTGAGCCTTGTTGCATGGCTTTGTTTCTGCACTTGCTGCATCCCTCTTTGAAAATTGTAATGTTATACACAAATTGGTTCGATGTGGTGAACATTGGTGGTGGTGGGGGTGGTGGTGGATTTGGAATGGTGGTAGATGATGATGTTGTGTTGATTATTTGGCTGGTGGATGGTGTTGTCGTGTTGATTAGGTGATTGGTGGATGGTGTTGTCGATGTGGTAAGTGGCATCGTTGATGTGATTGGCCCTTGAGAGACCATGCTTTGCAATGTTTTGGGGGTGTTTGATGATGTTGCCATTGCTTGTGTGTTTGTCGTTTGTTGTTGTGATGTCAACAATAATTTTTGAGCATTTGGCAAGATGTTTTGATTGATGTTGCCATTCCTTCTAGCACCATAATGAAGTACCCTAAATCTGCATGTAAGACCAACTTCAAATACTCATTAGAGAGGTTAGTATAAACACACAAATCTGCAAATACCTCCATGAAATAAAATACCTATGCTAAAGAAATGCCACAAGTAAGAAAAACAACATCAAGAAGACATTTCAAAAGCATGATAATCACCTATTCCATGTTGGATTGGTGTCGCATGTGCTAGTGACCCTTTCCCAACCCTTGATCAATAGCTAAATAATGATGTATTGCAATGGAGATGAAGAACAAGATTATTTCTCAAACCAAGAGAGTAACCTTGCATAAAATTGTGGATCTTTGAATGAGAATGAAGGCCTTCTTTTATAGATTTTGCTTTCGATGAGAGATTGGCCAAGATGGTGAATGTGGGACTAAAGATCCTCTAATGAGAAGATGACACTCCTTGTCAAATGGTGAGTGGTCAATGGTTGTGCAAGATTAGGGAAATGTGCCCGTGAGAGGGAGAATTTGAATTCAAATTTGAGAGTAAATGCTAAGTGGGGGACAAGAAAATGAGCAATAAATGCACTATTGGAGGGACAAATCAACTTGCCTTTGAATTCAAAATTGAGGGAATATTCCCCATAAATGCCATGTTGATGGAAAATTTGATTTAATAAATAATAAATTGATTTATATGTGCAAGTACAGATCTAGATAATGCAAGTGGATTTTGGATTAACATTTAATCGTGGCTAGATTAAATAGATGATGATTATGCCGATTAATGCTGATTAGATGATTTGACTTTCAAGACTTTGATAATTGATTTATTTAAATCAGAAAATGATGGAATATGATTTAGAATTTGATTTAAATGAAGTCCTGATTTATTTAATTAAATGGATGATGTAAGATGAAGGTTGAATGATAATGTTTATTTGATAAATGACCTTAGGAAATGAGATTATTTAATGAATGGATGAAAGTGATGAATGGGCCTAATGTGAGACCTAATTTGACTGAATCTGATCGAATGCATAATGTTAATTTTGCATGTCTACATAAATATTCTTAATATGCTATGCAAACTTAATAGCGAAGTGCAATATTATACTTAGGATGAACATAATCCTAATTGAAATGAAATATTTATACCAACACCCCCTTAAGTGTAACTTAGGAGTAAATAAAAATGGGTCTTAACAATGAGGCCTTGTTTGGTAATCATGTATAATGATATCCCTAAAGAAAGAGAAGACCCTCCAAAGACAAAGTGAACCCAAGCTTGTATGTGGAATTTCCTCCCAATCAATGAAGGAAAATGTGTGAATAAAAAACAAGATGTACTTCCATAGAATCTGTGCAATGGTCCCATGTTGACTATGAGTGATTCCAAGACCATATTAGGAGTCCTAGGCCTAATTAAAAAGGATGCCTACTCAATACTAGGTAGAAAGTGATGTACAATAGGTGTAAATAAAGTAGTGTGTGGATTTAGAATCTCAATATATACCAAGTGGCTACAATTATCATCCCATTAGATGTCTTGATACAAGAATCATTGGAATCCCTTGATGAAGCATCTTTAAACCCTATAGAAGAAATGGGTGAAGGTGGAATCTCAATGCATGTAGTGAAATTTCATATCCCACAATATGTCCCATCATGAACATTACTAAAATATCTCAACGAAACAACTTAAAACTTTATGACACTATAAGGAGGATGTGGTAAAATTGCAATGCATGTGATCTAATAACATCTCATTCCAAAATATGTCCACATCAAATTCCAAAATATGAACATGTAGTGAATTAGTTGAAGATCTTGGGATCTTAGCACATGTCTCGTTAATTTCTCACATCAATAGTGTGAGCATGAACAAACATAGATGAAGCATTAGAAAGACAAATTGTTGTTTCAATAACTCCACTTCTGAAAGGTTCTCTAAGGGGATATCACAACCTATTGGAGGCTCAAGATCTCTATATAACACAAGCCTAATTATGATCACAATAGTGATAGGGAAATTAGTGTGCTCTATGTAATGTAATATGTCCAAAAAAACTATGACTTATTAGTATGTAGACTATGTCATTGTAGTTTAATCAATTATTTTTGTGTTCATAGCCACTCAACTTTGGAACAATTCCATGGAGATAGGACAATACATTATACTCAATACAATTATTCTTTATCCCTTCTTTTTAAAATGAATTGCTCCCTTTATCTAGGGTGACAATAAAAGAGTGAAATGAGATGTCGAAAATATGTTTACAACCCTTAGAATGTTGACACTTTATTTTGACAATATCCCTAAAAAATTGCATAACTCCTTCATATAAATTGAAAGTTTGATACTTTATCATTTGTGTGTATTTACAATATATGATTGTATAAAATACCTCAAACAAATAAAAATGACACTCTATAATTAATACAAATACAAGTTTCTTTTATAAATACGCATAGAAGTCCCCAAAAAATATATTACAAAATATACACAAGTGACACAATAAAACAAATAAATCAAATAATACAAAAGAATATAAAACTAACTTCTCAATGCCTAAAACAGTTTTTTTTTATTAAAAACAGATAACAAAGGCAAAAGATATTATTTTTTCATAAAAACCCTTACAAAAAGTACTCTCCAAAATATTCTAAGAGTCCAATTACTTTGTTAAATCACATGCCATATGCCCATGTCAAATCCCAATGTAGAATATAACAAATCCCTATGATGGAATCTTTTAAAATAATAAAAAGCTCCCTTAATTAATGCCATGGATGTCGTTTAGTCTCGAGGAATAGCGCCTGATTTTAGGCATATTACTTTAAAAAAGTAAATACGCGTTATATGGCATTTCAAAAAGAAAGGATATCTTACATGTCTAGAATACAAAAAAGCTATTAACTATTCAGGTACCCATTCCAATACCAATGTCCCACTCACAATACCCCTAATCCATTAACTAAATAACTCGAACAATGTGCACCCACGTTCATGAAGATAATTATTGGAGGAGGGCAATTTTTATGAGTGGCCTTATCTGCATATTCTCGTTACCTAAAATAGTAGCCCTATGACATCATGGTACTAATACCATATTAAATTATATGATAAACAAATGCATCCTAACAACTAATGGCCATGACCTAATCACAATTACTAGGGGAATGAATAGAGATTATATTCAATATAATGGAACATAACTACAAAGGATGAATTACAAATACAGACCTCTTAGATCCATGAATTAAGGTGATGGCATGGCTAAGATGTAATAGTTTAATTCATAATAACTTACAATCAAGAAGTTAGTTAACTTGGTGTAATTGAAACAAAGGTGGTATTGACTACATCAAGGTGATACTTAACTACCATTAAACAATAATTGATGAGGTAATGATGACACTTATGTACCTCAAGTAAAGGTGTATGCACATCATTATTAGCTACCTAGATGAGAATAATTAAATATTTTGAATATCCTAAGTAAACATCAAAACTAGGTGCAATATCACACTTAGGATGAACATTATCCTAGGTAAAACAAAAAATTTGTAGCAATAATAGGCATAACAAATGAAGAGTACATAAAAATGTGGACAATTGTGTATAAGAGGGTTTGAGTGCATAGGTATATGTATATATGGAAGGGTAGAGACTAGGGGAATGAGCTCAAATTCACATAAAATCATGTCATTTATTAATATGTACATGCATCAAGATATTTCTAATTATAAAAGGTAAAATATTGTATTATTAGAAAAAAGGTGGTAGAAGGCACACCCTCAAAGTCTAAGTATGGGAAGCCTAAATAATAAGATGGAGAGACAATAAAATAAATTACTTAAGTGATGAGAGCTACATTGGAAATGTGAGAATGAGGGTCATGGTCATCAAGCTCAACCCATACATTAGTAGGACAAAAGTCATCAACAATAGGCCCCCAATTAACAATAACTATGTCATTAAATCCTCTACAAGTTATTTTGTGGTGTGAATAGAAGAAATGGAAAGAGCTAAGCATTGGAATTTTCCAAATTTTGACCAATTAGAAGTTTATCAGTCATGAGGGTTGAGACCACTCTCAAGTAGATTGATTCCTAACTCTTCTAGAAGGAATTTGGGAAGTATGTGATTGAGATTCATGACCCCTAAGATATACTATTGTGTCTAGGTCAATATCCACAAGGAGGGGAGTGATCCTTAGGGATAGTTAAAGGCCACAAAAATTTGGTAACTATACATGGGACATTACCCAATGATCTAACAACATCTATAGATGTCCCACTTCAAATGTATCTTTAGTGTTTTTCACTTGATTCCACATAACCACATTAGACTAAATCATAGCCTTAGTGTAAAAGAAAAAGTGAATATCTATAGAGAAATCAATATAAATGATATAATCTATATCTCTCCAAATGGTAAAAAGAATATCCACTTTAAAATTTTTCTATATATGGATAAACTTATGCAATGAGAAATACTTAGGTTTGAAGGTACTGAAAAGTTGATGAATATAATTCTAGGCTTCCTAAATTTTAGAGGAAAAAAGGTACTTGAGAGTATCGTGATGACCACACAATGGTCAACAAAGAATAACAACTCTTAAATGAGACAATTTGGGGCCAATAAGAAGACCCTAATAAATAATACACCAAGAAAAATAGCAAGCTTCAATTCAAGAATTATGGACCAAATAGTCTAAGTTCTATATTTCCAAGTACTTAGAGAAGATTGGAGATATAATATGTGATTTAGATGCTCAAAATCATAGGTAGGTGGGGAAAGTGTATCCCTTGTGAGGTCTATAATTGTGAAATACTATGTTTGGTAACCATTTCCAATCTTTTTATGAGGCTTTAAGGTTCTAACCCTAATTTTGTGAAGCATATTGAGAGGAATTAAATCAATGATTATTTAAAAATTATCAAAATGGACAACCTATATTTCACTTTGGATTCTATCCAAGAAAATAAAATTTTAGTAATCTTGGAAAAAAGGTCGAGTCTTGATCCCCCTATTATATAATTTTAAAGAATAGATCCATGGAACCTTTGAAAGTGAGTGGTCTTGATAGGAAATAATTGGAGACCACCAAATAAACCCCTGATTAATAGAGATCCCCTTATGAAATCATTGTCATCTCATTTAATTCATGGATTGATGTCTTCCTAGGCTTTCTAAATTAATTTAATGACAAAAGTGCCTTGGATTTGAATGCATTATTTCATGATAAGAAGGGTATGGGGCCTAAGGACCTTCTAAGTTTTGTGCCTAGAGGGCACATGATGCAAGAGCATCCTTGGTTCTTGGCAATCTTGCATCAACCAAAAATATTTTTCTTTAAGTTTTGTTCTTGTTATGTTCTTACTCAGTTCATGTTGGTGGATTCATCATAGTTGCTCACCAGACCCTATGGATCTATGTTTACATCGTGGACATGTTCATTTTCCTTATTCCAAGATTTGAGTGCGATTGGATCCTTTTCCAACAAGTTATCACTTCTAGATTTATTGGCAATTTCTTGAATTGGCACAAAAATAATTTCAAACCTAATGACTAGTTCGATCTCGTGGATCTTTCTTGTAACTTGTGGATCCTTACGGTGTGTTTTGAATTGTTCCATGGAGTGTCCCCAACCTTAATTATAGGTCCACACTTCATCCTATGCATTCACTGAGGAGTAATTCAAATTTGAGGCCGACCTATTCATGCACACATTACATTTTCCCTCATTGGAGATTGTAATGATCTTTGGCTGATGCGGATGATTCTAGGTCTCAAGATATGATATAAATCATTGTAATAGATCATTAGAAAGGAAGCCAGAAGAATTCTAGATTGGAGAAAGATAGGTTTTGATAGGTAAGATTTCGCTTTCATTAAGGAGCATATAGGAATATTGTATTTGAGCATGTTGTATCAGGCCTGTGAGTCGAATCTATAAGCCCAAATGTTCTCGGCTGATTGTAATTAATATTTATGTTAATGAGAATTTTTGAACTTGCATTTTCCTACATATTCCATGTTGCTTTTGTTGTGTTACTCTTGCTACATGATCTGGATTGTTCTCTTTGAGGACCCTCCTATCGTGGTTGCACTAGATTGGTATTAGAGCGAGATTCGATCCATGAGAGATCACCAAAATTCACAGTCCTATTGAATATTTGTTGTGGGGTGGAGGACCAAGGATCCAACTTGTAGTTGCAAAGGACTTGTGTAAAGATGGCAGGAAGAAGAAATGTTAGAGGAAATAGAGCGCACGGAAATGCAGACCCAACTTTAATGGAGATGTTGAGATGAATTGCTGCTTGATTAGATGCAGTTGAAACAGCCCAAAGGAGAGGTCAACTAGTTCATGATGTGAGTGATGAAGAGGTAGAAGTCCAAGAAGAAAGAGGAAGAGAAGATCAACCTAGCCTAGATCAGGGAGAAGAGAGGTTCATAAGATCCCTAACTAGAGAAAATACAAAACCACATTTGAATCCACCAGATTGTAATGGTAAGTTGGATTCAGATGAATTGCTTGATTGGATAACATAGACAGAAAAGTATTTTGATTTTCAAGGTACCATTGAAGATAAGAAGGTGAAGTTTTCTTACACAAAGTTGAAAGGAAATGCATCCCTTTGGTGGGAACATTTGCAAAAAGATAAGCGAAGAAGAGGAAAAGAAAAGATAAAATCATGGGATCGGATGGTGAATAAGTTGAAAAAAAAAATTATGCCAGTGAATTATCAAATCAATTTGTTCCAAAAGTTGCAAAATTTGAAGCAGGAGTCAAGTGTGATAGAGTATACCGAGGAGTTCTACAAGTTGAATATCAGATTTGGAAATTCGGAGGATAACATTGAGCAAGTAGCTAGATATATGAATGGTTTGAGGTTTTCTATACATGATGAGATTAGTTTGATCAAGTTGCAGAGTGTTGAAGAGGCATATCAATGTGCCCTAAAGGCAAAAGAGAAGTTGAATAGAAGACATGAGCAGAGACAGAGAGGAAGAGGTGGAAGATTTTGGAGAGGAAGAGCTTTTACTAGAGGAGGAAGAGGAATTTTTGTAGATCAGAATAAGGATAAGGAAGTTAGTAAGAATGATAATTCATCCCATAGAGGTGATGGAAATTCTTACCAAAGAGAAGGATATAGTGATTATCGGAATGAGGGCTATAGAAAAGATGATAAAGAGAAAAGAATACTCAGGGGAACTTGTTTTAAATGTGGTGGAGAAGGACATAAAGCATTTGAATGCAATCAGGGAGAGACAAGTAGAAAAATAGAAAATAATAGAAGAACAACCTTGGTTGAGGAAGATCATGCTAGATCATCTAATCAACCGGAAGATGGAGAAGTGTTGGTGAATAGAGGAGTATTGTGTCAAAGTGAGATGGAGCAGGAACCGTTGCAGAGAAATAATTTGTTTCAGATCAGATGCAAGGTAGCTAGTAAGTGTTGCAAAGTGATTGTTGACAATGGAAGCTCATAGAACCTGGTTTCTGAAGAAATGGTGACCAAATTGAAGTTGGAAAGATTGAAACACCCGAAGCCCTATCAGATAACATAGATTCAAGATGAGCATAAGATTCTGGTAAGTGAATAATGTTTGGTAAAATTGAAGATAGGAAATTACCATGATGAATTTTTGTGTGATATCATGCCTATGGATGTATGCCATGTTTTGTTGGGAAGACCTTGGCAGTATGATAGACAGGCTATTCATGATGGAAAGAAGAACGCATATACTATTGTTGCTAATGGGATGAAGCATACTTTTTTTCCATTGGAATATGTTCCTAAAGTTGAGGTTTGTACGAGTGCTAGAATTTTTTTGGCTGATGGAAGGAGATTTCTAGATGGATTGAGACATTAGAACATGTGCTATGCCTTGGTTCCTAAGAAGGATGAATACTTGAAGCATGTAGAAGAACAACTGGAGGAGATAAAAGAGATGCTGACAGAGTATGAGGAGATCATTTCAAATAATGTACTTGATGGATTACCACCTGTGAGGAGTATTAGTCATTACATGGATCTGATTCCCGAAGCTAGTTTTCCTAATAAAGTAGCACACCAAATGACACCTGCAGAGATGAAGAATTAAATATACAAGTGCAAGAATTGTTGAGGAAGGGTTTGATCAAAGAAAACTTAAGTCCTTATGCAGTACCTTTTATGCTAGCAACTAAGAAGGCCAGAGAATGGAGGATGTGTACAGACTCTAGAACCATAAACAAGATCACAGTGAAGTATGGATTTCCTTTGCCCTGTATGGATGACATTATGGATTATTTGAGTGGAGCTAGATACTTTACAAAGATAGATTTGAAGAGTGGATATCATCATATCAGAATTAGAGAAGGGGATGACTGGAAGACAACATTCAAGACAAATGAAGAATTGTATGAGTGGTTGGCACGATGTCTTTTGTACTAACAAATGCACCAAGTACTTTCATTAGGTTGATGAATGAGGTATTGAAGAAGTTATTGGGTAATTTTGTGATTATTTACTTGGATGACATCTTGATTTTTAGTAATACTAGAGAAGAACATTTGTTGCATATAAGACAAGTTTTGTAGAGGTTGACAGAAGAGAAGTTGTTGATAAACATTAAGAAGTGTAATTTCATGAAGGAAGAATTGGTATATATGGGATTTGTGATATATGTGGATGGATTGAAGATGGATCCTGAGAAGGTGACATCAATTGTTGAATGGCCTACACCAGATAGAATTGGAGAGGTAAGATCATTTCATGGATTGGTTAGTTTCTACTGGAAGTTCATCAAGAATTTTAGTTCTATTTGTAGTCCTATGACAAAAATAATGAGAGGAGATAAGAAGGATTTTAGGTGGACGTCTGAAGCAGATCTGAGTTTTGAGTTGTTGAAATAGAAGGTGGATGAGAAGCTTGTGTTGGATTTAGTAGACTTTGATAAGGTATTTCAAGTAGATTGTGATGCAAGTGGAAATGTAATTGGAGTAGTATTAAGCTAAGAAGGAAGACCAATAGCTTATTTCAGTGAGAAATTGAATGATGATAGGAGAAGATATTCAATGTATGATCAGGATTTCTATGCCATAGTTCAAGCCTTGAAGAAGTGGAGACATTACTTGTTGCTTAAGGAGTTTTTTTTGTATACAGATCATCAGGCTTTGCAGTATTTGAATAGTCAGGGTAAGTTGAATCAAAGACACATGAGATGGGTGGAATTCTTGTAGAGTTATACTTTTTTTTTGAAACATAGGAGTGGAAAGTCAAACATAGTTGTCAATGCCTTAAGTAGGAGAAGGAATTTACTGACAGAGATAAGAGTGGAGGTATTAGGCTTTGATGAATTGAAGAACTTGTATGAGGAAGACACAAATTTTGTAGAACCTTGGAGAGCTTGTAAAGAACTAGTTCTGGAGGATAGTAGTCAGTGGTTGGATTATTTCATTCAGGAGGATATGTTGTTCAAAGGGAATTAGTTGTGTATACCCTAGATTTCAATGAGGGATAGCTTGATAAAAGATAAACATAGTGGAGGATTGTCAGGACACTTTGGGATTGATAAGACAGTAGCATTGGTAAATGAGAATTACTTTTGGCAACAGATTCATAAGGATGTTAGGAAATTTGTGCAGAGTTGTAGAGTTTGTCAAGTTACAAAATGGAGTCGTCAGAATGTTGGATTGTATAAGCCTTTGACAATTCTGGAGAGACCTTGGGAGGATATCAACATGGATTTCATACTTGGTTTGCTGAAGAAACAAAGAGGTAATGATTCTATATTTATGGTGGTGGAATTTTTTTTTAAAATGGCACATTTCATACCTTGTAAGAAGACAACAGATGCAGTACATGTAGTAGACTTATTTTTCAAGGAAGTGGCCAAATTGCATGGATGACCTAGGAGTATTGTTTAAGACATAGATACAAAGTTTGTTGGTTACTTTTGGAGGACTCTTTGGAAGAAGTTAAAGACAGATTTGAAGTTTAGTTCTACTTTTCACCCATAGACTGATGGATAGATAGAGGTAGTAAACAAGAGTTTGGCGAATTTTCTGAGATGCTTGGTTGGAGAGAAGACTATAAGTTGGGATTTATTTCTTGCAAAAGTAGAGTTTGCTTACAATAATTCAGTGAACAGGAGTACCAGAAAGACACCTTTTGAGATTGTTACTGGAGTTCATCCTAGAGGTATATTAGAGTTGAGAGACATTATTATGGAAGATAAAAGGAGTGTAGAAGTAGAGGAATTTGCATAACATATGAAGAAAATGCATACTCAAGTGAAGGAGCAATTGGAAGACATGAACCAAAAGTATAAGGAGCGAGCAGATGAAAAGAGGAGATATAAGAAATTCGAAGTTGGAGATGAAGTGATGGCATATTTGAGGAAGGAAATATTTCCAATTAGCACATACAATAAGCTGAAGATGAGGAAGTTTGGACCCTATAAGATTTTGAAGAAATTTGATTCAGGAAATGCATATAAAGTGGAGTTACCAGATGACATGGGTATATCACCTATATTCAACATTGCAAATCTACATCAGTACCATGAAGACAAATTCAGTGAAGAAAGTAAAGAAAAAATTGAGAATCAGTTTCCTAAACAACAGTCAGATGAGATTGAAGAGATTTTGGATATTTGAGATGGGAGGAAAACTCGTGGAAGACAGTACAAAGAATATCTTGTGAAGTGGAAAGGAAAACTAGTGGAGGATTCTTCTTGGATTTCTCAGGCTGAGGTAGACTGTATTGGTTTCCCTTTAGCCCTTGCAAAGTGAGGGACTCACTTTTCAAATAACCCCAGATGTCTGATGTAAGAGCATCCTTAGTTCTTGGCAATCTTGCATCAACCAATTAATATTTTTCTTTCAGTTTTGTTCTTGTTATGTTCTTACTCAGTTCATGTTGGTGGATTCATCATAGTTGCTCACCAGACCCTATGGATCTATGTTTACATCATGGACATGTTCATTTTCCTTATTCCAAGATTTGAGAATGATTGGATCCTTTCTTGACAAGTTATCGCTTCCGGATTTATTGGAAGTTTCTTGAACTGGCATCAAAATAATTTCAAACCTAATGACTAGTTTGATCTCGTCGATCTTTCCTGTAACTTGCAGATCATTACAATGTGTTTCAAATTGTTCCATGGAGTGTCCTTGACCTTAATTATAGGTCCACACTTCATCCTATTCATTCACCGAGGAGTAATTCAAATTTGAGGTTGACCTATTCATGCATACTTTACATTTTTCCTCATTGGAGATTGTAATGATCTTTGGCCGACATGAATGATTCTAGGTCTCAAGATATGATATAAATCATTGTAATAGATCATTAGAAAGGTAGTTAGAATAATATTATATTAGAGAAAGATAGGTTTTGATAGGTAATATTTCGCTCACATTAAGGAGCATATAGGAATATTGTATTTGAGCATGTTGTATCAGGCTTGTGAGCCGAATCTGTAAGCCCAAATGTTTCTAGCTGATTGTAATTAAAATTTTTGTCAATGAGAATGTTTGAACCTGCATTTTCCTCCATATTCTGTGTTGTTTCTATTGTGTGACTCTTGTTGCACAGTCCAAATTGTTCTCTTTGAGGACCCTCCTACCATGGATGCACCAAAAAACTAGAGAATATGTAATGACACAGTAACATTACATTTAAGGGTTATAATAATCTATTTAGCACATAAGGCTAAACATTGGCATTAAGTGGAAATAAATCCAAGGCCTCCATAGTCATAAGGAAGGTTGTAATATTCTTGAATGGTAGAATTATTTAGTATTATTAGAAGAGGCCCATAGGATGTCCTTGGGTAGCTTCTCAATATTCAAGTAGGGGGATTTGGAGGAGACCCAATAATAAGTTTTGTAGACCTATATAATTGCCAAAAAATTGGAGCACGCCTAGAATTTTGTCACCAATAAAAGAGGCTTAGTAATACAATAGGTAATTTTTTTCTACGTTCTAAAAATGATAGCTTGTCACAAAGTGGAAGAAGAGGCTTGAAAGGAAAAGGGAATTCCAAGCAATTAAAAAAATCCCAATTATTAATCTATTTTCATCTATAGGAAGCTAACCAACCAAGATTAAAGGAAAACATGATTGTTGGTGGCACTAAATTTTTTTTCTCTTAAATGCTCGACTTTGAAGCTTTACAAAATAATCTATGCACTACAAGGTCTATTTTTCATTCTCCTATCCCTTTATTATAGTAAGAAATTAGTATTTTTAAAATGACCATTAACCAATTGATTGGTGGAATTAGATAAAGAAATTCCATTTTAACTAGATTCTACAAGATAAAATGAGTCAATAGATATTCAAAGCCTTTAGCTACAATCACATAAATGGAAAGAGCCAAAGTGAATCCTTGATGCATGTAACTAAAAATTCCAAATGAATTATATTATTAAACATTAATGGTAATACAAGTAAAAGAATCTATAAAAAATAATTAAAATTTATGAACATAGAAAATGAGGTCCAAATCTTAGTATTTTCATCATGGAATGCATAAAAGACCATTCAAAACTTAGGATTTATAAAAATAAATTTGAGGAAGATTGTTATCTATTAAGAACGTATATCCCATTATATCCCTTCTTGAATAATGATAATATTATCAAAAATATATCTAGACTTAGTACAACCAATTTACTTAGGATGAACTAGTTGAGGATAAGATAGCACAAATAAAACTAACAAATAAAAAGTATTTGTGTCAATAAAAGAGTACATTTTTCTTAAGTGTAGTGTAGGAAAAAGTATCCCTTTTTCACACTTAATTTGAAAATAATTAATAATAAAATGAGCTTAATTATGCCTTAGTTTAGTGTTGTAATATGTTTTGCATATTCACATTAAGTTTAGAGCCCTTCTAAATAAAATGGACTTAATTGTGCCTTATTTTTTATGTTGTAAGGTGTACCTTTACACTTTCACATTAATCTAGGGATTTATTAATTAATTGAGGTTAATTTTCCTTAATTGTCCTCTTTAATTCAAATCCAAACATAATTAAATGCAATTTATGAGGGATAAAATCTGACATTCATAAATGCCATTACACAGTTCACTTAACTTTGGAAGATGTGTGTCTTAGGTAAGTGACCTAGGAACCCCCTTTGAAATATGTTTTTGGTGGTATTTTAATGATTTAAAATCTATAATTCAATGTTGGCTTGTGATATTTGAATTTTGGGAATTAATCTTAAGATACATATAAATACAAGGTTGTTTCACTTAGTTTCACCTATATTTTCAAGTGTCCAAATTTTAAGTGTGTCGTAGAAAAAAGTACCCTTTGCTTAACATGGGATTAATTCATGACAATTGGACTTAATGGGGCCTTGATTTAGATGTTGTGAAGCATTTTATGCATCCACACTATGTCTTGGACCGTTGTAAACTAAATAAAATGCTTTTAACGACATCTTGTGAAGGTGTTGTGAAGTGTTGTAAGACATTTCTACATTCTTCTAGACTTTATTTAATGCAATTCACCTAAATATCACCTTTTCATTCATCAACAAGCCCTATTTTGAAGTGTTGTAAAGTCTTGTAACAAGCTTTCACGCTCTTCTAGGCATATTTTCACTATTTACACCCTTCTCATGCTTTATTTGGTCTCTTTATGCCATCATAAGTTGTAATTAAGTGTATTTTTGAATGTTATCCCAACAAATAACATTAAATGCAACATTTTTCTCGACAAATTTTTTCAGGTCCTAGGTGGGACCCATTCACCATGGGTGGCGAATGAGTCCCCCTTGGCCCCAAATACAAAATATTTCAAATTTCCTTTCAATATTTTATTCAAAAACATTTGATGTCGGCTTGTGATGAGGTATGAACGGATACTAAGGCACAAGAATTGTATAAATAAGTTTTTTTCACCCCATTTTAACATCTCCTATCTCTTAATCTTTCTCATTCATCTCATAACTCATTCACATCATCTAATTTCTCAAGCAAGCTAGGGCTTTCACATTGCAAGTCATCAATTTAGCTTCCTAAGACATTCAAGGGCTGAATCTTGATGTTATGTTGCAGAATTTCAAGATCAAATCATCATGACAAGGTAATCATCTCCATTGTTACATGTTTCATTACTTTATTTCATCATTTTGGTTTAATTACCTAAATAAGGTTTGACCAAGGAAAACCCCCATGCCCTAACATTCAACATATCTCTCTTTTGTCTTGTTTGTATGTAGATTTAGGTCCCTTGGAAGCATTAAAATCATTGAAGATAAAGTTGCAAGGTTTTTAAAGCTCTCTCTTCATCATTCAAGTCAAAGAATCAACACAAAGTCATTTTCAGACCCAGATCTGATAGTTTCAAAAGCAAACACCTATAGAAAGTATAAGTGCAGATCTAGCTCCATAGAATCAACTTCTAATTTTACAGATTCTTGTAGGTGGAATAATTCACCACCCATGGCTAATGAGTCCCATCTATAGGATTGAAAAAGTGGTTTTCTCAAATTTCATCTCTTGATAGTCAAAAGCAGGTTTCTAGAAGATTTCATCAAAACCAAGACTAATTCTCCATGCATGGAGAATCGGTCCCATTGGGAATTTCTCATGTCTTCTACAAGCTTTCAAAACCTCATTCCAACCTCTTCCAGCTTCCAGGTTCATATCTTTAACTGAGTTTCTTTCTTTTTCAGTTTATTTACATTCTTAATCAATTTGTTTGAATACACATAGTGTTTTCTAGTACCTTGCACTAGAGTAGTTTGCATTCATTCATCTACATTTGTAAGTATTCCAAATACATTCACACAAACTTCTCATTCATTTCCCATGTATTCATACATTAATATTGAGTGAAACACTAGTGCATTTTGGCCTCACTATTATCTCTCCTTCTAGGTGAAAAACCCTAGGAGGAGCTAAGAAAGAAAGTGGGTGCCAAAATCTATGTTTCATTTTGGTGAACCTACTATTTGAAGTCATTCTTTTTTTTATTTTGGAGTCCATTAGTTCATCCTAGATTAGCTTATATTTCATTTTTCATTAGTTACCTTGCATTCTAGGGTTTCTTTTTTGCATGTGTAAAAGTGCATAATAGGTTGCCCTTTTGCATCTTTAGTCATTAAAAAATTCTAAAATTCTGCATTTTTCATCTAGACCTGCATCATAGCATTCTGAAAACATAAAAATCAGTCAAAATTTTCTAAACTTTTTCAAAAAGGTCCCTACTGGGACTCATTCGCCACCTTGGGCGAATCAGTCCCTTTTGACCCCTAAAACAACATTGTATAGAACTCAAAAGTTTGTTTTTAGGCTTTTGTTTGATTTCTTAACTTGTATATATAAGTCAGTTGCATTTTTGTAGCATACATTTCACTAGATTTCACCTACATTAGCTCATTTCATGCATTGTTTCATTTCACTTTTGCATTCACAACATTTCATTTTCAGAGAAGTTGCAGAAAATTAGCTTACATAGAAACTAAAAATTGTATTTCCTTTTAAGTCATTGAATTCTCTTTCCTTTTACAACATACCATGTTTTCTTTTAAAATATGTGGCTTTGCTTTCATTAATTGTGGATTGTATAAGTACAACATTCCCTCTTATGAGCTCCATTTTGATTATCACAATGAAGACTTTAAGAAACCTAATCAAACTATTGGTACAATCCTTAATCTTACATTTCCCATCGTGTGAGAATGGAGGTGTAGACAATCATAACACACATACTTGTTCTTCTCCCAATACCTCTCCTATTAGTGATGAAGGTATCTTGGTGAAAGAAGTTACAATTCTTGAGGGTCTTGATTGTCCCTTTCCTTATTCCCCTTTGGATGATGTTAGCAAACAAGAACATAAAAGCATAGAAACCCTTGATCCTCCCTTCCCTAATGCTCCTCCCATTTGGGAAGATATATTTGAAACTCATAGTATTCCTTCTCTTGATGCCTCTCCTTCTTGTGACAAAGCTACTTTACAAATTTCAACCTTAGATGCACACCTTACAAGATCTCATAGTATGGTAAAGAATATGGAACATGAGAATGAGACTTTAGAAAAAACAAACAATCCAATAGAATCTTCCCCTAATCCCCCCACTATCAATTATCAAACACATTCAACCATTAATAACCCCCTTAGTGGTGATGAAGTTATTTTGGATGAACCAAGCCTTAATTGTCATGAACATGTGGTTTTTTATTCTCCTATGAACTCTCCTTCTAGGGAGGATATTGTGACCCAAGATAATATCCTCTTCAAAGACAATTAAAAATATCACTTGTTACAGGATGTTAATACTATTCAACCAATATTCAACCTCACCACATCCTTTACCCACCTTCACATCCGCTTCATCCTTACAATAAACATAAACTCTTCCTTTACCCACCATCACATCCCCTTCATCCCTCTAATCGACCCTGACACACCCTCTATCCCCCTAACACTAATGTATCGCAACAATCTAGTAATGATATTGTTGCCCATACATATAATAGTTGAAATAATCCACAACCGCCACAACCAACTCCACCCTCTTTACCTTTACCCAATCTTCCTAGTGCTCCTCATTACCTACCACACACAAAGGAGTTTTACCTTATTTAACAATTAAAGAATACTCTTGCCAAAATTTCCCTTTGGGATTTACTTCAGACCTCACCCACTTATCACAATTCCTTCTGGTACAACTCTGAATGATATAGTAACTCTCCTCCATAAAAATAATCTTGACATTACCTTCCATCAACATGAGATCCCTCCTTTGGAGTTGCATAAACAACATGATGCTTTTATGATCATTGCTCAATTCCATCACATGGGTATCAAACGTACTCTCATAGATAATGGTTCTGCCCTTAATGTGTGTAGTGTGAGTCTCCTTGATCGATTAAAAGTTGATAGGTCACAAATAATTCTTGATTCCACACCTATTCGAGGATTTGATAATTCAACAAAGAAACCACTCAATGTAATCAATTTACCTATTACGGTTGGGTTGGTTACTTTGCAAACTCCTATTCATGTCATGCCTTATGATCTTTTGTACAATCTTCTTTTAGGCAGACCATGGATTCATGAGATGAATGCAATGCCTTCAACCCTTTATCGTATATTGAAATATGTCTATAACAATAAAATTTATCAAGTTGAAGTAGATCCTGAGCCTAAAAGTTGCTTGCATCTTGCAAAAGGAGCTACAAGTCCTCTGAAAACATTGATTTCAACATCCAACATAGATCCTCTTGAAATTGAACATAACGATGAGGAATTTCCATCTAAATTATTTGGTGATGATTGGGGATCCTTAGAAGTCACACCTTCATTTATGGGCGAATACATATTCAAACAAAAGAAAGATGAGACACAAGAACAACCAACCATCATGCCAACAAAAATTTTGGATAACCTTTCAAAAGCATACACCTCAACCATTTTAGACAAAGGCCATAAACTCCACAATACGGTCCCTTGATGAACACAAACATGAACAACCACCCGATTCCAAAGCAATGAAGAAAATTTATGGAAAAGGTTATGAACTCATTAAACAAGGATATAGTGGAAAAGGATGTGGTGCTCGAGAACAAGTTATCCACAACCCCATAGAGCTTAACACACAACAAACGAATCATGGTCTTGGCTATTGTTGTATGGTCAAGATCGCCAGGCCCTCACTCAACATCCACAACCCCATACAACACACACCTACAACTACACCTTCACTTAAAGTTAATGTCATCTCACAAAATGTTCATGATTTGAATTTGTTAGATTTTATACCTTCCTATAATGGGAAGCATAAAATCTCACAATCTAGAGACACTTGTGAAAGTATGACATATACTACTAAGCAAGATGTATCTTTGACACCAACCGAAAGATCACCTTCTCCTCCAAGATCACTTGATCACTCTCCCTCCTTGAACTCGAAAGAAATTTTATTCCAAGACTTCATACTACGCCTATCATAGAGTTCATGGTCACTCCACTAATGAATGTCATGCTTTGAGTCATAAAATCCAACATTTTTAGGAGTTTGGTATGCTTCCCTCTGTGGGGGAATCTAATTCCTCTAATTTCTATTTATTTTCACTCTATCATACATCTTCTCAACAATTTTGGCTCACTCTTGTCCTAACTAAGCAGGGGAAATAGGTTCGATATCCTTGTCCTCGTATGTCACTTGTTGTTGCCTCCTTTTGGGCTAGTCGTTAACTTTTCATGAATACATAAGAACAAGCTTGGGATGTGGACGTCATGCCTTAAGTTGGCTTGCATATGCCATACTTCTCTCCTTCATGATGTATCTTATCAGAAGCATATGACTTGGCATAGGGATTTCTGTGTGAGCTATCATGTCCTCCTCTTTCTTTTCTACTTTAAAGAAATTATTCATAGTACGAGTGCTCACAACTGCTTTAAATTTCGGGCATACATCACCACTAACATTCTCATTGTGTGATTTTCTTTTCTTGCGATGTGCTCTCTTGGATGCATTAGGTACAATGTTCTTCAGGATGAGACCTTGCACTTTCCCTCTCTTAGAAACAAGATGATATCATTTGCACTTATCCTCTCTTGGAGACATTGAACGTGATGTTACCTAAGGAGATACATTGCATGAACAAAATCCCTTTGAATAATCTTTACATTATTTTATTTATTTTGCATTAACAGTAGGCTTCAAATCATTTCATTTCCTTTTCTTTTGTGGTGCCTTGTTAAAGTTATTAGCGGGTATAATTTTAACATGGTTGAGCGGGAAGCCCAAATAGTGGCATGAATTTTCCCCATAGCCACCTTTTTGTTTGTGAGTGCATACCAACTAGCGTATCTATCTTACCTTTTTGGGCTTTCTCACCCCGCGGACAAATAGTTTTGTGGCCCCAGAGTGTACATCTTTTTTCACCTTTCTTTTTATCTTGCCTTTTCATGATTTTGTATCTTGGGGGCTTTACCTACATGTGGATCTCTCTTGAATGTCTACTTTAGTGTGAGTTTGAAGCAGGTTCATCCTCTCACTAAAGTGGGGGCTAAATGTGTCGTAGAAAAAAGTACCCTTTGCTTTTAACATGAGATTAATTCATGACAATTGGACTTAATGAGGCCTTGATTTAGATGTTGTGAAGCATTTTATGCATCCACACTACGTCTTCAACCTTTGTAAACTAAATAAAATTCTTTTAACGAAATATTTTGAAGGTGTTGTGAAGTGTTGTAAGACATTTATGCATTCTTCTAGACTCTATTTAATGCAATTCACCTAAATATCACCTTTTCATTAATCAACAAGCACTATTTTGAAGTGTTGTAAAGTCTTGTAACAAGCTTTCACGCTCTTCTAGGCATATTTTTACTGTTTACACCCTTCCCATGCTTTACTTGGTCTCTTTATGCCCTCATAAGTTATAATTAAGTGTATTTTTGAATGTTATATTGACAAATAACATTAAATGCAACATTTTTCCCGACACATGTTTTCAAGTCCTAGGTGGGACCCATTCACCATGGGTGGTAAATGAGTCCCCCTTGGCCCCAAATACAAAATATTTCAAATTTCCTTTCGGGATTTTATTCAAAAACACTTGATGTTGGCTTGTGATGAGGTATGAATGAATACTAAGGCACAATAATTGTATAAATAAGCTTTTTTCACTGCATTTTAACATCTCCTATCTCTTAATATTTCTCATTCATATCATAACTCATTCACATCATCTAATTTCTCAAGCAAACTAGGGCTTTCACATTGCAAGTCATCAATTTAGCTTCTTAAGACATTCAAGGGTTGAATCTTCATGTTATGTTGCAGAATTTCAAGATCAAATCATCATGACAAGGTAATCATCTCCATTATTTCATGTTTCGTTACTTTATTTCATCATTTTGGTTTAATTACCTAAATGGGGTTTGACCAAGGCAAACCCCCATGCCCTAACATTCAACATATCTCTCTTTTGTCTTGCTTGTAGGTAGATTTAGGTCCCTTGGAAGAATTAAAATCATAGAAGATCAAGTTTCAAGGTTGTTAAAGATCTCTCTTCATCATTCAAGTCAAAGAATCAACAAAAGGTCATTTTTAGACCTGGATCTAACAGTTTCAGAAGTGGGCATCTGTAGAAAGCAGAAGTGCAGATCTAGCTCCATAGAATCAACTTTTGAGTTTACAGATTCCTATAGGTGGACTAATTCACCACCCATGGCAAATGAGTCCCATCTGTAGGCCTAAAAAGTGGTTTTCTCAGATTTCATCTCTCGACAATCAAAAGCAGGTTTCTAGAAGATTTCATTAGAACCAAAACTAATTCACCATGCATGGCAAATCAGTCCTAGTGGGAATTTTTGGTGTCTTCTACAAGCTTTCAGAACATCATTCCAACCTCTTCTAGCTTCCGGGTTCATATCTTTAACTGAGTTGTTTTCTGTTTCAGTTTAATATTTACATTCTTAGTCAATTTGTTTGAATACACATTATGTTTTCTAGCACCTTGCATTAGAGCAACTTGCATTCATTCATTTACATTTGTAAGTATTCCAAATACATTCACACACACTTCACATTCATTTCCCATCTATTCATACATTAATATTGAGTGAAACACTAGTGCATTTTGGCCTCACTATTCTCTCTCCTAGGTGAAAAATCCTAGGAGGAGCTAAGAAAGAAAGTGGGTGCCAAAATCTATGTTTCAGTAAGGAAAATTTTATGATCAAGATTATTGTTGACAACATTCAAGGGAAGATTTCTTCATCATTTTTTGCATCATTCAAGATCCAAGCATTATGTCAAAGTTATATGGAGTCATACATGTTTTTAGAGCTTAATTGTTGATGTAGGTTTCATGATTCAATCAAGCATTTAAAGTATCTTTTCAAACAAATATTAAAATTCAAGATCCACATCCATTGAAGTCATTTAATGCAAGTTTTATACCACAATTATCAAGGTTTCTAATTTAAGGTTTGGTGAGTTGTTACATTGATTTGTTCATTCATCATTCCTTCATACTTTTCTATTTCCTTTCAAGGTTTAATTACCAAAATGGGGTTTGACCAAGGAAAACCCCCATTCCCTAACAAAATGACATTTTTTTTCTCTTTGATGTGTGATTTCAGATTTTAGGTTGAAGATCCTTTGAAGAGAAAAATTGAAGAAAGTTGCAAAGTTGTCAAAGTTGCAAGAAAAGTTGTCAAATCACAAAAAATCCTCTACAAAATTTATTTTTGGTTGTCTGACAATTAACACCTAGAATATGGGAGTGTAGACATTATAGAAGAGAACCTAGAAACCATTTTAAAAAATCACTACATAGGACCCATTCGCCATAGGATGAATGAGTCCCATGACAACTTATGAAAATAGTGTTTTTTGAGAGGTACACAAGATTTTCCCTTCTCAAAGCTACCAAAAGCTTTATTGATTCTAATAGTATTATGTTTCTTTTACAAAACCCACTTTTTAAATTTCTTTTAAATGAGACCATTTGGTATTTTTAATCCTTCTCCCAAAACCCCTGTTTAGTCATTTCTGTCAAAATTTATCTCAGGACACTTTGTGCTAGAACAAGACACTTTACGATAATTTTTTAGATCAATTTTAAGTGTTCTCCACTCATCTGATTTGTGTGAAATAATTTTTTTCTATAAGCTCTATGGTTAATCTACTCAGATCTGGTCTTACATTTCAATTTTGAGTCGATTTACTATTTTTAGTGTGTCTCCCAAAAGTGTTGTTTGGCCTAGACCCCCATCCACACAAAAAAGGGAAATTACAAGATTCCTCAAATAATTCACTCACCTAAGGGTTGAAAGTGGATTTTGACTTGGGGATGTAGACACTAAAAAATGTCCTAAATGATATCATACACTTGAATTAGGTATACTAACATCATTTCCTCTAAAAGTCATCCTATTTTCACTTAATTAATTAAATTATCCTAGCTAATTAATTAATGACACATTTTCATCTATTAACCTAACACATTTAATCGGGTTTATTCACCCCCTTTCATGCTAACACTTCATCTCATTAAATTAAATAAATCAAACTATTTAATTTAATTCCCTTGGTCATCTTATTTAATTAAATAACCCTAAGTTATTTAATTAAATTTAATTTCACCTTTACCCCTTTCATTAAATTATTTAATTTAATGAAAATCACTTTATTCCTCTAAAAACCCTTAATTGTATGATTAAACATTGTTTAATTAACAATTAATCTAATTTTCCTCCAAAAGGGGAATATTCCCATGGAATATTCCTTACCCCTTTTTGCTCAATTTAAACTTTGTTTTAAATTGAAAATTAATCTTTTTCCCTCACCCTTGAGAATATTCCAAAATGGAATATTCTCTCTCCTCCAACCATTTGAAAAAGGGATATTCTCACTTGTCTTCTTGAGCAAGCTAAACTTGTGACTTCTTGAGCAAGTTACCTTGTGACCTGTGTGTGTAGGTCAAAAGTGTGTTTGTGTGGAACAAATGAGAACCCTTGATTAAATCTCATCATGCATTGTCATTTGTTGATGAGAATCCATGATCCATGCCTCCTATTTCCTCCATCCTTGACCGTTGATTAATCTTTTTTATCTCAACCCTCCATTTCTCATTTGCTCTTCTATAAATAGGACACTATTTGGAGACAAATGATCCATCTTTCAATTTAAAAATTATGATGTTGAATTCACTCACATTCACGCTCATACTTTACTCACATTTAGCATATTTTAGTTCATTTTTAATTGCATATTAGCTTTAAGCTTCCATTAATGGCTTCCATGCATCCATCTTAGCTTGTTTATAAATTAGGGTTTGAATCATTTTGCTTAGAAATAGATTAGATTAGCTTAGCAATTGCATATTTAGATAAATTTTAGCATAAAATCATGTTAATTTAGCTTGCATCATGTTTAATTTACATAAATCATGTTTTTATCCACATATCACAATAGTTTCAATGATTCTCTTCAATAGAATCGATTGAAACAAGCTCACTGATCACATGATTGGAAAAAAGGTCATTGTTCCACATCAACATGACATTAATTACAAAACAAGATAAGTTTTGAATGGATTAGAGTAGGCATTTAATTGCTTTCATAATTTGTAATGTTCATTTTGAAATAAATGCTTAGTTTAACTTTCATTTAAATTATCTTGTTTGAGATTGAGTATTAGTGGCTATGCTATGCTTCAATTCATCATGGATCAAGCATAATCGACCCATACTGATAATCCTTTATTGATATTCTGGTGCTAGAAGGAGGGAAAACTGTTAATTTAATCAATTTCTATCTCAAATTTCATTCGTTTTGACTTTTGCAGGAAATAGTGATGCCCAACTCAATTTCAGTGACGCTTTTGTAGGGTGTCACCATACAACAACACTATCTCCATTGTAAATAGTGATGCCTATTAAATACACCAATGCCAATTAAACAAATGACGATGCTAATATAATATAGAGGTAGGGTAAGTGCACCAATATGTGACACAATTTTGATGCCAAATTGAATGTTTGGCACACGCCAAATGTAAAAGTAAATAAAAAGCTCAAAACACATTTCAAACTTGATTTTCATTTCAACCCACAACTTAGCTTGGAGGATTTGATCTCTCCAACTTGTGCTCACCAAATTTCATCTAGTTTTTGCACTCTTAGATTGCAATTCTTCATGAGGATGCTACCAACATGTCAAAGAGGTCAAAGATTGTGAAGAGGTATGTATTTTTATTGTTTTTATTTTCAAATTTGATTTAGAATGTAGATTGAAATAGGCTTTTTTAATAAAACTTTGTTCTAATTAT
This sequence comes from Sequoia sempervirens, assembly GCA_007258455.2. Taxonomy (NCBI): domain Eukaryota; kingdom Viridiplantae; phylum Streptophyta; class Pinopsida; order Cupressales; family Cupressaceae; genus Sequoia; species Sequoia sempervirens. The sequence goes on along the minus strand of VDFB02201238.1, from coordinate 4,273 downwards.
CAAGGAATGAATCTCCACCTCCAAACATTGAGAACTCACAATCACCCCCTTACGAAGAGCCTCCTATACAAGAACAACATAAAACCCCTCCATCAATTCATAGGAATCCTCAAGGAACACAAGAAAATATCCTAAATCAAATTGAAAACAATAAAAGAGACATTGAACAATTAATTGGAAGATTAATTGAGCATGTTGAAACCCACCCTTATAGGAGAGGGATTGCAAAATCATTGATGTCAATTGTATCTCATGTAGGATAAATGAGTGAGAAAATAAATTTTTGGTCAAATAAGAGGCATGAGATGAGACAATTTAATGCTAGTGGTTTTCCATATGCAAATGTGAAAAAATAAAAAAATTAGCAAAACAGACTTGTGTGCCCTATTTACAGACTCAAGAATCGATGCACCTTTGTCTCATGCATGTAGGAGGTTTTCCATCCATTGGTGTCACCATGAATTAATTAAAAATAAATTTTGGGAGTGGTGGTGGATGGTATTTGACCAACTTCCATGCAATAACCATGAGGTACCACAATAATTTTTGACGAAACTCTATTGTGAGTTTGTTCTCAATAAGATACCAAATTATTTTGACATCTTAGACTTTCAGGGTAGAGGTGGGGGCTCCACACATGACAAACTTGTTGCACGACGTAATCCACAATTGGCATTGAGACCCTTGGCCAAACCCATGGTGTAGCATGTCTCCATTCCTTCCATTGTTAAGGACAATATAGAGGTGGACACATTGGAGTCTATTAGTTCACCCACCCAGACCATTATATAGTGTGTGAGGCTTCTAGTCGAGCTTGATGTGGAGGAGATGTGTAGGCCCTGAGCTCCACCCCACCACTATGGCACTTGCGGTGATGTTTGCATGTACAATTATTAGAGTGCTTGGGATGTAGCTACACAACCTACATTAGTTTCAAATGTGATGGCTATGATAGATGAATCGTAGAATAATACATACAACATTGATACTTGGGTTGAATTCAACAAGTTCATTTAATTTTGTTTATTTAATTATATTTTGAAATTTAAGAATAACTAAATTTGTAGAATTTTGATAAGATGAAATTTTAGTGTTAGAGTGTTCATGAGACGTGCTCCATTCCTATAGACTCTTTTTCATTTTCAATGTTGAGTCCATAGGTATGCAACTAGTATTAGAGATATTAGTATTGCATTTAAACAATTGAATGTTATATTTGAATGTTTGTCTCATAACATGCTTTGGATGTCAAATAGTTTCTTGGTGGGCCTTCGACCTCCATACCTCAAAATTCATTTCCTCAAACAACTTACACTTAGGTAGCTTTATTCATTAATGGTGTTGTAAAACAATGTTAGCTAGTTTTTATAATTTTGTGTATACAAATCTTAAAAAATGATGACAAACACAAACATTTAATGTGTATTCCCTGATCGTGTCACATTATCTTCTCCTAATTCACTTTTTTTTCCTTTATTCCTTCCTAATCCCATCCCATTAACATTTAATAGTTCACCCTATTTTCCATGATCCCCTCCTAGCCCATCCCACTAATATCTTTTAGTCCATCCTATGTGCCATTATGGCCTTCTACTCCCATCTTATTGTACCCATTATTATTTCACCCTAGATGTTCCATGATCCCCTATGTTCCTTTATCCATTCTATGTTATACCATCTTTACCCACATTTCATTCTAGAAAATTCTTCTCTATTATTACTACACATAGGTCAAGTTTGCACTTCATGTACTATAGTCAAACCCTAGACACCTCCTAATTCACCCTATGTTGCATTATTCCCTACTAATCACATCCCATTAACCTCTAATTTTCCACCCTATATTTTTTTATCCCATCCTAACCCATCCCATCAATCTATACTAGTCCATCCCATTACCCTCTCTTATTTCACCTTATTTTCCATTATCCCCTCTTGTTCTTGTCCCACTATTTTCCCCTAATTTACCCTATGTTCCTTCATTCCCTCCTAATCCCATCCCATTAACCTCTAATAGTTCACGCTATATTTTGTTATCCGATCCTAGCCCATTCCATTAATCTATTCTAGCCCATCCCATGTTCCATTATCATATTTGACTCCCATCCCATTGTACCCTCTATTATTTCACCATATGCTCCATTATCCCTTGTTGGTCTTGTCTCTTTATCCCTTCTATGCTATAGCACCTCCATCCAAATTTTATCCTATACACCATTAGAATAAATCTTCCCTTCCACTCATTATTGAGCAAAGTTGTCCTCTCCATTACTATTGTACACCTCAACAACCAACTTCATGTGCTATAGTAAAACCCTAGACACATCCTAATTCATTGTATGTTCCATTTTCCATTTGAAAGTTGCTAGTAACATAGTAATCCTCACTTCATTCATGTGAACTTCCTTGTGGCATTATCACTATGGTGACAACATGCCCTCATTAACATTAGTTCATCAACATATGCAATACAAATCTCAATGAGCACTGAACTTTGGAATTTGCAAGAGTTTGGAATATCCTAGTGGACTTAGTACTTTCACCATTATGTGATCTATAAGCACTATATTGTAGTCTCAACTGAGGCCAACCATTTACTCTTTCATTTATGACAATTATAAAGGGACTACTTGAACTTCTTTAGATTACTATTAGATATGTTGTTTCATTTGCAGTTTTTGACATTAGACAACTCTAGTGATGTTGGTGGCATGATGGACCATGGAGTTGCTGCAACAATAGCCAGTTCTAATCCATTGAGAGAGGTATGCAATAAATTAGTCGATTTGAAATTATATTTTCTCTTTTATGGTCTATTATAGAAAATTTTCACAATAATTTTATGTAGTTTAATTTTTATCTTGATGGTTGCTACATGTGGGTGTCACTCCAGATTGTGGATGTGGTAATGTTGTAAATGTGCATGATGACTATTTGTATGTGGTAAGTGACTATATTTTATTATATGTCATTCCATAATTCAATTTCTATGCATTAACATCTATACTTTTTATTGTATTAGGTGCAACTCCAAAGGAGTCTAGTGAGCATGTTCAAAAGACAAGAGAACCAACAGACACTCCATCTGGTCGAATTTCTAAGGTATCATGGGATCTTTTTCCTTCCCCTCGAGGGAAATGACTATGTATTTGGGTCATTTTTTGTATGCCTATATGACATTTTGGAACATATGTTTTGTACTATCAATATATACGTGACATTTTATGTCCATATGGCTCTTTTGTACTAAGCTTGTATGGCTTTTTAAAATATATTGTATATACTTTTAGAAATATATATCATTGTATAGCCTTACAATTTTTTGATTAAATAAATTATTATTTTTATACTACCATTCTTGAATGATGTTATCATGTGTATTATGTAAATTGTATGCTTGAATGTTGTAGGCATGGATTTTGTTTACATCGAATGCTTAATTAATTACTGTCAATTTCTCAATAAGCTCCATTCCTGGTGGTTTGTATCCTTGGAAATACTTCAATTACTTGTGCCTCACTTATTCACATGTATGGTTCACTTATTCACGTGTATACTTCATGTATATTGAGTTTATTCACGTGTAGTTCATGTGTATAATTCATGTATTTGCGTGTATGCTCCATGCTTCTTGAGTTCTATTGTTGTCTAGTGGCAAGGACTTTAACACCAAAAGGTTTCAAATGGACTGTAAGAGCTCCTTCCCATAAAAAAAATATCATAGAAAACTGTATTTCTTTTAATTCATGGCTGAGGCTGGCATCCAACAACTAATGGTTTTGATTCTAAAGCTTAGAAATAATTGCATTTTCATCTATATAAAAAGTGGATGTTTCAAACCTCACAGGCATATATATACCTCTATGAACTTGTATGAATGTGCATCAAAACACATGATAGTTGTTGATCTAACTAACAAATTTTGTTTGCATCTATTAATATCACAACAATTGACATCTCAGTAAATGAAATCAATGCAAATGTCAGTTTTAGTGATATTATGAAGATATTAGATGTATATGAACAACAATATAAGATTGATTTCCAGATGCATCACCCATGTGCAATTATCACATTTTTCCCATATTCATCATTTAAATAGGTTAAAAAAGCTCCTTCCATTTTCTATGCATGCAATTACATGAAAAATAATTGAGAAAAATGGTCCTATAACTACTTCCACATCATTTTTTATAACTCCAAAGCACGGAAAAACCATACGTCATGGATATTGAATATCCAGATCCAATGTTTCACTAGTAGGTTGAGTTTT